>JADLZN010003210.1:0-215873 GCA_018155175.1 Sinocyclocheilus anophthalmus
GCCGGACTCCGCCCCTTACATGGACCCTTCCTTCCTGACCACTGCCCTTCCCTTCATGAATCCCGCAGCACGACGAGGACACCAGATCTCCTGTTTATTTTGGACACTTTATTCCCGTATCTGGACACTTTGTTGATTTTGTGTTTAATAAAAGCCTCTCCGAGGCCTGACATCACACCCCCTGTGTCTGTCGTGTGCTCGTGTTTCCACTAGAGTTTTTCCCGGGCGAGAGGGGATGACGTCATCAGGCGTTCCCCACTGTGTCGTCTGGGCTCCGCCTTGCCCGCATTCTCCACCATATGTCACGGGACGAGCACACGACAGACACAGGGGGTGTGGCATCAAGCAGGAGAGGGGGGGGGGGGTGGGGGGGGGGGAGGTCTTTTATCACAATAAAATCAAACAATAAGGTGTCCAGAGAAAATAGTGTCCAAAATAAACAGGGAATCTGGTGTCCTCGTCGTGCTGCGGGGTTCGTGAAGGGAAAGGCAGTGGTCAGGAAGGAAGGAAAGGTCCAGGTAAGGGGCGGAGTCCGGCAGCCGCACGCGCTCCCCTCTCCAGTCCGCGACGCGAGGGGCGGTGGCTTTGTCCAGCGGCTGCATCCTTCTCACCTTGGCCCCGGCATGGGGAGGGGCTAGACGGCCCGGCATCCTGGCCCGACGGCCGTGTAACATGTGCGGCCCTCGTCCGGACCGCGGGTCCGGTAGCTCGCATCGTCGGCGGCACGGAGATCCCTCTATGCACCCCTCCTGGACCCACAAGGACACCAGCGTGCATGCACGGGGAAGAGACCGGTCTCTCGAGGAGAGGCGCGCCTGGCATTTAAACAGCGGCGGTGATGAGGCTCCATACGGTTCAGGTGTGCCCATCACACGCCGCCAGCCCTGGCTTTTCCAGCGCCCCTCTCCTTCTCACACACCCATTCGTTGGCATGCCCCCCCCCCCCCCCCGGCCTGGGAAGGGCGGCGATTATGGGACGGGGTGATGATGATAATTAGGGGGGAGGCAGCCGACTCGTCACATTATATTATATACTTATATATATATATATTATATATAAATATTATATAAATAAGATCTATTGTCCACAAATCCGGCCATGAACTTCCGTCTGTTGCCACCAGAGGCACCCTTCCCTACTATGGACTCTACACCACACCCCTGTTGCACTTCACCGGACTACAGTCATAATGCCATTGACTGATACCACACACAAAGTATTGCACACAAGCACTGATGTGAACACGCGGTCATCAATCACACCTTCCTATATAAGGCACTAACTCTGATCCCGTCAACTGCTGAGATTGTATAGCATTATCAATCTCTAGCGAAGCTACGCTATGGAGCTGTTACTTGTAATGCTTCGCTTAGTCTGGCTTGTCTGTTTCCTAGTTATTTCTCGCCTGTGTACCTTGGATTTCCCCTCTCGTCTTGCCCTATACCGATACTGTTTGCCGCTGCCTGGACCTTTGCCTTGTACCTGTATTTATCCCTCTAGTCTCGCCCTGTTTATTCTGTTTGCCGATCGTAGACCCACACTAGCCCTATGTATATTCTTGTGTCTTGCCCTCTATATTCCCGTTTCCATTATCTGACCCTTGCCTGTCTCTGCCATGTCTATTAATAAAGCTTTGCATTTGGATCCGCACATCTCACGTCTCGTCAGTCCCATAACACATATAATATACACAATATATATATAATGCCTCATGCCTAAAACAGTACATTACGGACTTTCCTCCATCTCATCCATTCTTTTTCAGTCACTCCTGAAACTTTGCTGCATGTACAGAGTATGTGGTCATTGGTCCTGTTAGCAGCACGTAAAACAAAACTATTCAAATTCTGAATTGATTATAGCATAGAAAGCGAGCAAATAGCGCTTTCATATAATCACTAAAAAAGCTGTCACTCACTTAAATTTATCACAATCTCACGATGTTCTTTTATAATCAGTGAAGCTCTCTGAACTTCAAATAATATCTTACTTACACCGTGTCTGTGTGGCGTTTAGCACTGATTGAATTCTGACTGTCACAATGCATGAGAGGTGGCAGCCCAATCTATTTATATCTTTATTAATATCTTAATATATCATTATATCCTATAATAACCATTAGCACGCACGAACATTAGCACACAAGCTTCGCTCCTCCCGACCGCAGACGCAGATTTACAAGCCACTTTTTCATTTTTTTTTTCGGTCAAATTCTTGAATTTTCCCCCCTTATGAACAACACAGAGGCGGACAGTATAATAAGTACATTTACTTGGTATTGTAATTAAAGTACACTTTGAGTATCTGTACTTTACTTGAGTATTATTTTTTCTGGGAACTTATGACTTTAACTTCACTACATTTGAAAGACAAATATTGTCTTATATGCACACACACTGTCAGAGCTGTGTGAGATCACTACCATCCTGCTTTTGTGGGGGTGTTAAATATTTATTTATTTTTGTTTTTTTCCCCCATAGGTTTCATTCTAAAAGTTCTTTATTCCAAAGATACTACAAGCTAGTAGGTGTAATGTATTCTAAGTTGCATCAGAAGTATTGCAAGTATTGCGTACAACAATAAAACAGTGCATTGACATAAAAAAGGAAATGTACTTTTGGTACTTAAGTACTTTTAAAAGCAAGTACTTCTGTACTTTTACTCAAGTAAAAATCTGTCTTTACAACTTTTACTTGTAATGGAGTAATATTTGACCAGCAGTATCTGTACTTTCACTCAAGTAATAGAGTTGAGTACTTTGTCCACCTCTGTGAACAACACATTTTTGAACACGATAAAAGCTCCTTGTGGTTTCTCGGTTTGGCCAATTTAAGCATCCATAAACAACGCAAAACATAGGCATTTTGAATTTCTGCTAGTGATTCCTATGGAGAAAAATCACTTCCTGCCCTCCAGCTGCATTTCACGCATCATCAGTGACGTCATGTGCAAACAACCTATACAATACAATACAATATAATATTGATGGCTGTTTTATGATAAATTGCTGGAACTTTTGCTCATTTTTGTAAGTCATTTTGGATAAAATAGTGTGCTAAATGATAAGGTAAATTAATGAACATTTAAGCTAGCAAGCTAATTTCATAAATTCACTAATTTGTTCATTCATCAGATAATATTAACCTGTGGTAGTAAAATAATACGAAAATATCACTTTCTTACTGAACCTATTCAGCTCTTACAGTATGTTAGCTGCTTTACTGAAGAATTCCATTATTAAATATATCACCTATTGAGATGGACCAATTTACTTGACCCATCAATTTATCACTGTGGATTTAAATATTTCAAGACATTCATGTTTAGAGCTAAAACTGGATCCTCAATTAATGGTGATTTCGGTCTTTATATGAAGTTCACTGATCTTTCTCTCACAGCTTCTGTAACTGTTTTTTTAAAACAAGATCCTTTTATTTCATGCAGTGTGAAGGCTTACTTTAAATGTCTGTATACATCTGCCAAATTTTCATTTCACACTTGCAGTTGTAATTTATAGTCTAAAGGTTATCTTAATTTCCAAAAGACATCTATACAGTACCAAAATCTGAGCAGAGCTGTATAAAACACTATGGAAGAACATGAGATGGGGACTTGATCTAAAGATGCCTGATGAAAAAGAAGAGAATGAAATGAGTTGAGGAAGAGACAGTCTCTTACTGAGCTCTTTACGGTGACATTTAGAGGACAGGCAACAAGATGACCAGTCTTGAGTTACATCTCAAATGAGCCTCAATCGAAAAATGGCCCTGACATCAGGAAATAGAGTTTCTGGAGTGCCACTAATAGTGAAGATCTGGAAGTTAAAGTGGCAGTTCACCCAAAAATAAAAATTCATGACATGAGGGAAAGTTAATGACGGAAATTTATTTTTTGGGTGAACTTCCCTTTATATCTGCCTTGGATGTAATTCACTAGTCAAGTCACCTTGCAGCATCACAGTATTAAACAGGTAAGTAACAGAATAAGTGATGCAAACTTCCTCAAATATGAGGTAAATTCAAATTTTGCTATAAAGCAGCTGAAGCAAGACAACGGTCTCATTATTCAGCTACAGTCAGTTCAGTTTGATTCAGTTATTTTCAATAACTGTGTAAAGTTCAGTAAAGTTCATAATTTATGACCCTGGACCACAAAACCAGTTGAGATGGAAACCTTTTAATTGAGATTTATACATCATAAGAGATTTGGCAATATTTGGGACAATATTTGGCCGAGACAGCTATTTGAAAATCTGGAATCTGAGGGTGCAAAAAAAAAAAAAATCAAAATATTGAGAAAATTGCCTTTAAAGTTGTCTTAGCAATACATATTACTAATCAAAAATTAAGTTTTGATACATTTACAGTAGGAAATTTACAAAATATCTTCATGAAACATGATCTTTACTTAATATCCTAATGATTTTTGGCATAAAAGAAAAATCAATAATTTTGACCCATACAATGTACTTTTGGCTATTGCCACAAATATAACCCATGTTACTTATGACTGGATTTGTGGTCCAGGGTCACATTTATGAAACGTTATTCAAAATTTAATTCAGTAGTAAACATCTAATTTGAAGACAGTATAATGTCATTATTCAAATTGATTGCGTTTTGATTCAATTTAGTTCCGTAACAGTGTTGATGTTGCAAAATGTGTCAATTATTCAGTAAACCAATTTGATTCAGATAGAAAGCAGAAGACAATAGTGCTATTATTCAGCTCAATTCAGTTCTCACCTGATAAGTCAATGTCAATGGCACCATATCCATAACATTACTGAATACAGACTGTCTTTTAAACCCCAACTAAGCAAGCCAAAGGCAACAGAGGCAAGTTTTTTCCCCCTTTTTTAATGACTCATGTATTTGGATACCTGAACACTTCATTTTGAAGCCTAACAATGTCTTTCATGGATTGGTTTAAAAATGTATTTTTATTGGGCAAGTCCTTTTTTTAACACAAAGGAATTCCTTCAAGCTGATCAAATATTAAATAAAGACAGAAATGAGCTTTTGATTTTAACAAGGTAGTATCAAGAGCACAATTATTTTAAACAACTCGAGTTCAAATTATATTAAGTGTTACAAACACAAGCCTGTGGTGGGACCAAGATACCACTACCCCCACTCTATTCTGCATGTTTTTGATCAGATTCAAATCATGCTAACTAATGGGGGTGAAAGAAAAATATCCTAGAGTCATTCTCTGCCACAAATGTCACAGGAGATCAGCCGCTGGCCTGGTGATGTAAGTGAAGCCGTCAGAGTGGTTCTTTTGGCTGGACTCTGGTCTGCGCTGGAGAATTATGGGTAGGAATGAGATGAGCACAAAACTGCAAATTAAAGCTGGCATAGCTTTGGAAGAGGCAGCAGTCTAGGGTCAAGGGAGGGTAAGTCTGCAGGCCAACAACTAAACAGCCTCATACCATAGTGGAAGACATCTGGAAGACGGTTTCATTACATATCCACCCGCTTCACTGATATGTCCTCTCCAGATTGCTCTGATACAAACGCATTTTATTTGCATTTCCCAGGCACTCCCCGTGGTTTACATCAGCATGCAATGATGACAAACTCCCTGTAGAATCTCGCTGTCATTTCACTTTAACATCTTGTTTGCTGAAATGTAACAAGAAGCATATCATTGCTGCATCTTTAATGTCATAACAAGAAATACCCATTGCAGACATGTCTACTGATACAACTCTTCTGATAGTAACTCAAAAACATAAGCAATTATTCATAAATAAGATATGACATTTTATTTTCGTTATATTGTAACTTTTAGTTCCTCTTCAGGAACTCGAGCTGTGTCGGAAACGCTAGGGGAACACCTTCTGTGACCATGCTCTGAATAACATGTGAAATCAGTCCAATAGCTGAGCGGGACGTCCAGGGCGGGTGGACGGTCATGACCAGGAATACATAAAAGCCGTGAGCGGAGCCAGCGTCAGGTTTATGTCATTAAGCGAGCACTCTGTGTTGTCAGTCATATTTTTTATTGTTGTCTGTCAATTGTGAAAGTCTATAAGCTCCAGCTATGTCTAAGTTCATGCAAAGACAAAGCATTTCAATGGCGAGAGCAAGCCACGTTGTAGGTTGTGTGTTCCTCCCTGCCCAAAGAAAACGTTATATCACGAGTGGGGATACACACAGCCTGTGCGTTGTTTGCTTGGGAGCGAAGCACAGTTGTTACTGCCTTGCTTCGCTCTCAGAGGGCTCTCTTTGAGGAGGGAGCTTTCACTAGCGTTCCTCGCGGAGCCGGCCCCGCTTCTTCCTAATCACCAGATCCGGCGCCCACTCTCGGGGTTTTGGAAGCCCGTGCTGCGGTCCTTCCCATCGGAGAGAGGGCGCGACGCTCCGCCTGTCTTTCTCCGAGGAGATTGATACGGAGGGCGTCAATGAGCTTGCCAGTTGCACAAACATCAGTTACACAAGCATATTATGCCTGATATTATAATGAGCAGCATTAATAGGGAGCGGAGCTCGCGCAGTCAGCTCTCGGGGGGCGGATTGTGCTTTTTTCCGCTGTTAAGCGCTCCACTCTCGCCGGGCACGCTCCGAGGAGTGTGTCCGTGCGCATGATCTAGCAGATGGGTTGGAGACAGCTCTTCCTATCTCCACCCGTGTTCGCTAGATCTAGAGCTCGTTCTCGGGGCTTGGAAACCCGCGCTGCGGTTATGCACCCTCTGAGTGAGTGCTCGCGGCCATATTATATGAGGGCTTGATGTTGATTGTGTGACCGAGTGGCTCATATATTACATAATTTCGTTTTTTGATGTGAATCTTACTACACTAGACCATATTTACTCGTCTGGTGGTTTGATTGATTAATTCTGAGGAATAAATGAAAGATTTGTCTGACTATGAAAGTTATACAGGGGTATTGGGATATAAAATTTCTCGAGTGAAGCAAACATTAACCTCTCTTCCTCTGAGGAGGTTGAGGCGGTTAGCAGGGGCTGCTGGGCGGAGCAGTCCCAAAACCTACGTGTTCCAGCCCCTCACTCTGGGGGCCTCACTTCTCGTACTCCGCAGAGTCTAGAGTGGCGCTCCCAGGCCGAAGGCTTCTCGCTGGATAGTCTTCATCATAAATATCCTGACGCCTGAGGCCTAGGACTTTTTTAGGGCCAGCTCCCTCTGGGGAAGAGCGGTGTACACTGCATTACACAGTGCCCATCTCATGCGGTGTACACCGCATTACACGGTGCCCATCTCTCCTCAGTGCCCTCAGGAGGTCGGTTTGCCAACCCTGCCGTGTTCCAGGGCGCAGCAGTCTCCGGCGAGCACTTCTCTCAGTTACCGCCCGGAAACGTAGCGGTACTAAGAGGCTTGCTACCTCTACGGAGGTATTTAGATGGGCTGTGGTCTAGTCTTCCTAGCAGATGACGTGGGTCTGAGGGCCGTCATTTTCAATAGGAAACTTCAGCTATGAGGGTCCTGATGCTGTGGCTCAGGACCTCGGAGGGCAGGCCCCTCTGGGGAAGAGCGGTGTACACCTTATTATATGGTGCCCGTCTCTCCTCAGTGCCTTCAGGAGGTCGGTCTGCCAACCCTGCCATGTTCCAGGGCGCAGCGGTCTCCGGCAAGCGCTTCTCTCAGTTACCGCCCGAAAACGTAGCGGTACTAAGAGGCTCACTACCTCTACGGAGTTCGGTGCCCTGAAGCGTCTGCACGCCGACAGGGGATGACCGAACTAGCCGTTCTGGGCACACCAGAGATCAGTCTCAAGAGACTGATTCCCTTAGTAGATTATTTAGCAGCGTGGAAGCTACTGCCAAATGTGTCTCAATGGGTCCTGCGTACTGTAGAAAGAGGCTACAGAATCCAGTTCGGTTCTCGTCCGCCTCGATTCAACGGGGAACCCCGCTCTAGTGGGTCCCGAGCAGGCTCTGGTATTAGAACAAGAAGTAGTTACTCTCTTAAAGAAGGTGGCCATCGAGGTGGTCCCTCCGCATGAGACAGACTCCGGGTTCTACAGCCGGTACTTCATTGTTCCGAAGAAGGATGGGGGGTTGCGTCCCATTTTAGATCTGCATCAGTTGAAACGCTCAGTCATGCGACTGAAGTTCAGCACACTCGCACTCAAACAGGTAGTGTCTCAGACCAAGTCCGAGGACTGATGTGTCACGATCAATCTAAAAGATGCACATATCTCCATCCTTCCTCATCATAGGAAGTTCATGAGGTTTGCTTTTGAGGGGCAAAAGCCTACCAATACTGGTTCTTCCTTAGGCCTTGCACTCTCACCCCACACTTTCACGACTCAACCACATCGACAATTGGTTGATATTCGCTCAGTCAGAGTGAATGGCAGTTCGACATCGAGATGTCATTCTCGCTCACATGAAAGAGCTGGGGTTAAGACTTAACGCAAAGAAAAATGTGCTTTTTCCAGTACAGAGGACCACTTATCTGGGTGTGGTGTGGGATTCGACCACGATGCAGGCATGTATGTCTCCTGCTCGGATCGAGTCGATCCTCACCTCAGTCGCGAGAGTAAGAGAAGGCCGGGCACTCAATGTCAGCAGTCAGAGACTGCTTGGTCTGATGGCAGCTGCGTTCAACGTGATAACTATTGGCCTGCTGCACATGAGACCCCTACAGTGGGGGCACAAGAACAAGGGGTTCTCCACGAGGGGAAACCCGCTTCGCATGCTCAAGGTCACGCGGCGATGCTTTCGTGCCTTAGACATGTGGAGGAAACATTGGTTCTTGTCTCAGGGACCGGTGTTGGGAGCTCCTTGTCGCCACGTACGCTAGCGACGGATGCATCCCTCACCGGTTGGGGTGCGGTCATGAGTGGCCACCCTGCCCGCGGTCTGTGGAGCGGTCGCCATCTGACGTGGCATATCAATTGTAACACCTATACCTTTGTCTTTTGTGCAAATGCTACACGAAATGAGGAACCAAACAGACCAATCCTACTCATGAGTCAGGTGTATTAAATATAATTACCAAGCATATAAAAATACAATATGACACACACAATTGAGAGTTCCACGGTTAGGACCAGAGCATAAAACCAGTCCAGTATTCCAAAACAGAGCCCCTGGCTTGTAGTCACTTAGACCCATATACTTTGCTCAGTCTTTGTGGTAGAGGGTATAAAGTGAGAGCACAATCTTTGTTGAAACATGAAGTGTAAAAAAAACAGTACTTGAATGCCCAGATGATTCCCCAGCAAAGATCAACTAGCAAAGAGATATTTGAAGTCCAGCGTTGCTTTTAAGCAGTCAGCTCTCCTAGTTCCAGACTTCTCAGATGTTTAAGCCACCAAATAATCCATATAGGCTCAGAACACAAACCCTCTGTAGACAAACATTTAAACAAACCATAACCATGTGCTACAAACACTTATTGTTAACAAAACAAAATACCATAAACAATTACTTACGGATGAGCTTAGAACTATAAAGTTCCTCAAACAGGGTACAAAGTCTCAAACCACCATGAGGTAAGCTTCTCCAAAGAAGATAGAGAATTGACTTCCTGCCATTACTCCTTCTTTGCTACCTTAAATAGGTAAATTCATGCATTACTTTACCAGAGCGCCCCCTAATGCTCAGGTGAGTAGGGACAATAGTGCTCAAAGAGGATTTCTGGTACATAAGTAACAGGGAAACTGTTACACACCCCTCCCCTTAAAAAAATTAAACAACTCCATAAAACTTTTTCCTTTTCTCTACATGAAACGTTTCAACTGGTTTTGAGTCATCCAACATCCCTACCTGGTAGTTAACTTGGTTTAACCTTTTCAAAACCTTAGCTGGACCTTGCCATTTCGGTGCCAGTTTGGCCATGTAGGATTCTGAAGCTCGAGACAGAGGGTGAGTACGTATCCAGACTAAGTCTCCCTCCTCGATCGACTCAAGTTTCCTTCTTCTGTTATAGTACCTTGCTTGTCGCTCCTGAGCTTGACTAGTCTTCTCTATTACTCGTTCAATCAGTTCTCTCTGCCTCTCAACAGTACCATAAGCCATATTATCAGGATTAGGTGGATTTTGAATGAGACGTTCCAAGGGTCCCTTTAGCTTGCGGCCTAATGCAATCTCTGCAGGGGTTAGACCAGTACTTTCCTGCCATGCCGTGTTTATGGCATACCGGAACTCAGAGATCCATCTATCCCATTGTCTATGGTTGTCCTTAACATAGGAAGACATCATAGCCTTTAGAGTTCGGTTGGTTCTTTCTGTAATATTAGTTTGAGGATGGTATGCTGTTGTTAACTTCTGAATAACCCCCCAGCGCTTACAGGCATCATTCAGAAGTTGTGCCGTGAACTGGGGTCCACGGTCTGAGACCAGATAGGTGGGCACACCCCATCGAGTGAATATCTCCTTTATCAAGATGTTAACAATGAGGTGAGTCTTGGCAGATCTCAGAGGAAATAATTCCACCCATTTACTGCAGTAGTCTACTACCACCATCAGGTATTCATTGGACTGGGAACTCCTTGGGAAGGGACCCATGAGATCAACACCCAACATGTGGCCAGGCTCGACTACTGGTGTTGACTGTAGGTGACCAGACAGCTTGGAGATTCTGGGTTTATAGATCTGACAGGTATGACAGGTTGTACAAAAACTCCAAACATCCTTGCGTATCTCTGGCCAATAGACAACATCAAGTAAACGTCTCAGAGTTTTCATCCGCCCCAGATGTCCACTCAAGGGATTGGAATGGGCAAATTGCAAGAACTTCTCTCTCAAAGTCAATGGTATAATTACTTGCCTAGTCTCCCCTTGATGTTTATTAGGCACACATCGAAATAAATAATTGTTCTGAATGATATAATGAATTCGAGTAGGGTCTGTTACAGGTAACTTAGCTGCTTCCCATAGAGGCTGAAGTAATATATCCTGTTTCTGAGCAATTGCAATTTCATCCCAGCTGACAGGTAAGTCTGATCCAGTGTTAGTCGCCTGACACATAGCAATCTGACCCTTGATCTCCTGTAAAGTTATACCCCTAGAGAGTGCATCGGGTACCACATTACATTGTCCCTTTCGATATTTAACTGTGAAGTCAAAGCTCTGTAGCCTCAGAGCCCACCTGGTCAGTCGTGAAGTTGGGCAGGGATGATTGAAAACCCACGTAAGACCAGCATGATCCGTTAATACTTCGAAATGTTTCCCTTCCAAATATTGTTTCCACTTCTCAACTGCCCAAATCACCGCCAGACATTCCTTTTCGGCTGTGGAATAGGACTTTTCAGCTCCATGAAGAAGTCTCGATGCATAAGCTATAACATGTTCAGCTCCATCATGAGCTTGCGTCAACACAGCTCCCAGGCCGACATCACTGGCATCTGTTTGGACTTTAAAACTTTTTGTGAATTCCGGGGGTACCAACACAGGTGCTTTTTGAAGAGCTTCCTTCAGTTTATCAAATGCCTGCTGGCATTCCATAGTCCATTCCCAAGCCACTTTTTTATTCTTGAGCGAATGTAATGGTGCGGCGATTTCGGAAAAGTGTGGAATAAACCTATGGTACCACCCAGCAAGACCTAAAAAGCATTGTACCTCTTTGAGAGTTGTTGGTACAGTAAAGTTTTGAACAGCCTCCACTTTGGCGGTTTCAGTACTCACTCCTTCGGCAGACACAACATGTCCCAAGAAAGTGATGGACTGTTGGAGCATGTTGCACTTCGACAGGTTCAGGGTCAAGCCAACTGTTTCTAGCACATCAAAGAGCTGTTTAAGATGTTCAAAATGTTCTTGGATGTTTTTGGAATAAATCACAATATCATCAAGATAGACAAAACAGAACTTTCCAAGACAGTCCCTCAACACAGTATTCATCAGGCACTGAAAAGTTGCAGCGGAGTTTTTCAATCCGAATGGTAGACAAACAAATTCATATTGTGCATTTTTGGTTACAAAAGCAGTCTTTGGAATGCTAGTCTCATCCATAAGTACCTGCCAATAGGCCCTTTTGAGATCCACTGTACTAAAAATTGAAGCCCCATACATTGATTCAAGGATGTCTTGAATTTGCGGCATGGGAAATCCATCTAAATGTGTCTTGGCATTTAAAGCTCTGTAATCAATGCAGAAACGCATGGTACCATCCTTCTTGGGGACTAGAACTATGGGAGCTGCCCATGGAGAAGTTGAGGGTCTAATTATCCCTTTTTCCAACATATTGGACACTTCCTGATCAATGAATTGCTGTCTGGCCACAGAAACAGGGTAGGCTCGTTTACGAACTGGAATCTCATCGATGGTGTTAATCTCGTGCCTGATCACAGCAGTTCGGCAAAGGGAGTCTGTGCAGACTGTTGGTCGATCAAGCATAAGTGCTTCGAGCTGCTCTTTCTGGGTTTTGGAAACATCTGCCTGACTGGCCAGTTCTTCAATGGTTGCCAAGGTGAAGGAAGATACTTGAACTAGAGGTAACGCCAGATGTAGACTAATTACCGCTGAAGATGCATATGGTATGAATGGATGTTTTACTTCCGCTTCCTCCGATAGAATGTAAGTCTTGTCCTTGAAATCAATCTGGATCTCTGAATCCATCAAAAACTCCAGGCCAAGTACGATGGGTAAAGTCAAATCTTGATCTCTCATCACAAAGGCCGTGAACGGATACTTCTGTCCATGGAGGGTACAATTCCAGATTACTTTTCCTAGGGCTGTCTGTACATGACCATTAGCAAGGGAGAAAGTCTGACCTCTGCTGGACTGCAACGTTTCAGTGCTTGACTTCAATCTTTTCCAGTAAGACTCCTGAAGTAAAGAATAGGTGCTACCAGTATCCAACACTGCTTGACATCTATAGTTATTGATGGAAATTGGCAAGGACAATGGGTCAAGTTGCTTCTCCACATTCCCTGACATTACAGCAATGTGATAATGTAACTGTCGCCCCTTTGTAGCTTTATTAGCTCCATTCAACTTCGCCTGATTCCCTACTTGTCTCTGTCTCCAGTAGGCTCTTTCCTCACCAATATCTCTTTCTACTAGGGAACCAACCCGTACAAACTCATCAACCGTAGAGACAGTGCCTCGGAGTATACTGGCGACACGAGGGTTACAGTTCCTAAGTGTGGCTTGGAGTATTTCACGTTCTGACATGGAAGGTTTCAGTCATAGGCATAAGGCTCGATATTGATAAGCAAAGGTTCGAATATTTTCATCAACTCCTTGTTTCCGTTCTCTAATTCTTCTTTCAACCTCAGCCTCATGGTCATCAGGCAGAAACGACTGTAGAAAGGCCTTCTTAAATTGACTCCAAGTCCTTACCCTCTTCTTCTCCGCAATCCACCAGTCCTTAGCTGTATGAGTTAAAACAGAAGGTAACATGGATAATATCTCTGCATCAGTCAGCGGTTGAACTACAAGATACTCATCACATTTTTCAAGGTAGGAAATAGGGTCCTCTCCCTCCAAACTGCCAAACCTTGGAAACTCCAGCTTGATCGGTGTTTTAAAATGTATAGGGTAAATCGGACTATCAGCTGATATAGGTGACCTGAAGTGAGGAGTAGATGTTACAGTGGGGGAGGATTGAATTAAAGATTTCAGCTGAACATCCCTTCGTGACATACAATCCATCATTGCTTGTCCTACTTTCTGAATGTTCTTTTCTAAGTTGTCTTTTACCTGTTGGCATTCAGACTTAAGTTCAATGGGCAGAGTTCTCTCCAATTGCTGTATCCTTTTATGGTGGTCCCGTTGCGGAGTTAATAGGTCCTGCATCTACCGTTCTATCACTGTTAGCCGATGAATTTGCTTATCCATGTCATGCTGCACATCCATAGAAAACACTCCAAAAGAGTTTTCCAACTCATCAATTCTATATTCAAGCTTACTCACTCTTGATTCCAAACTGGAAGTGGTTACATCCTCCTCTTGAGGAGGTGGTGATGGTGGTGGTGGCAAAGGCAATGGCAAGTACTGAGAACTATCTTCATGCTCCACCAGATCACCCTCATTCTCTAAATACAGATGACTGAGAGATTGGATAAGATCCTGAATTGGTTCTCGTCTGGTTGTGAAAGGTGCAGTGGAATAGTCTGATTCTGTAGGATTTTCACCCTCTGTTTCACTACATAAGTCAGCCATTCTGGGTCAGTTTCCCAACTAATACTGCACATGTAGTTTAATAACTCAATGCAATTGCCCAATCATAAAGTTCAATGATACTTCTACACATTCTACATAATGACTCATAAGTATAATTAGCCCCCCCTGTTTAAAATCTGGTTTTGGATCTTTTTTCCTAGTCCCAGTTTGGACGCCAAATTGTGTAACACCTATACCTTTGTCTTTTGTGCAAATGCTACACGAAATGAGGGACCAAACAGACCAATCCTACTCATGAGTCAGGTGTATTAAATATAATTACCAGGCACATACAAATTCAATATGACACACACAATTGAGAGTTCCACGGTTAGGACCAGAGCATAAAACCAGTCCAGTATCCCAAAACAGAGCCCCTGGCTTGTAGTCACTTAGACCCATATACTTTGCTCAATCTTTGTGGTAGAGGGTATAAAGTGAGAGCACAATCTTTGTTGAAACATGAAGTGAAAAAAAAAAAACAGTACTTGAATGCCCAGATGATTCCCCAGCAAAGAACATCTAGCAAATAGATATTTGAAGTCCAGCGCTGCTTTTAAGCAGTCAGCTCTCCTAGTTCCAGGCTTCTCAGATGTTTAAGCCACCAAATAATCCATATAGGCTCAGAACACAAACCCTCTGTAGACAAACATTTAAACAAACCATAACCATGTGCTACAAACACTTATTGTTAACAAAACAAAATACCATAAACAATTACTTACGGATGAGCTTAGAACTATAAAGTTCCTCAAACAGGGTACAAAGTCTCAAACCACCATGAGGTAAGCTTCTCCAAAGAAGATAGAGAATTAACTTCCTGCCATTACTCCTTCTTTGCTACCTTAAATAGGTAAATTCATGCATTACTTTACCAGAGCGCCCCCTAATGCTCAGGTGAGTAGGGACAATAGTGCTCAAAGAGGATTTCTGGTACATAAGTAACAGGGAAACTGTTACAAATTGTCTGGAGATGCTGGCCATGTTTCGAGTTCTGAAACACTTTCTCCCAGACCTAAAAGGTCACCATGTGTTGGTGCGCACCGACGACACAGCGGTGGTCTCTTACATCAACCACCAGGGAGTCTGCGTTCGCTCCTCTTGTACAAGCTGGCGCACCAGATACTTGTGTGGTCCCAGGGCAAACTCCTCTCGCTGAGTGCAGTTCACGTTCCTGGGCATCTCGATATGGGAGCAAACATCCTGTCGAGGCAGGGGCTGAGGCCCGGGGAATGCATGCTTCACCCGAGGTGGTGAAGCAGATATGGAGAGTGGTTGGCCAGGCTCAGGTGGGCCTGTTGTGACTCATATGATATCGCACTGACCTCGACTATCCGCTCCACGGGGCGGGATGCCATGGTACAGACGTAGCAGAGGCCTCGTCTATACGCCTTTCCTCCGATTTATCTGCTCCCAGGAGTTCTGGAGAGAGTGCGCCGGGAAGGGACCCGTCTGTTGTTAGTAGCCTCATTCTGGCCGGGCCGAGTTGGGTCTCAGGCCTGATTTCTCTCCTCGACGACGCTCTAGGGGAGATTCCCGTCAGGAGAGATCTCCTCTCACAGGCGGAGGGCGTGCCCCCGCCCGGAGCCGTGGAAGCTGTGGGTGTGGCCTCTGAAGAGGCACAACTTATAGCTTCCGGTCTCTCAACCGAGGTAATTGAGACCATCCTCCAATCCAGAGCTCACTCTATGAGAAAACTGTATTTCTGCAGAGACCGCCAGCCCGACCCAGCTAACTGCCCGTTTGGTACAGCTCTGGAGTTCCTGCAGGCCTGTTTATCCACAGAGTTGACCCACTCCACCATAGAGGTCTTCGTGGCAGCCATTGCGGTCTACAACGCCCCTCTCGGTGGCCATTCAGTGGGAAGACATCCTCTTCTTACACGTTTCCTCTGCTGTGCGCTGAGGCCGAGGCCTCTGGCCAGAGAAGCTTATGCTAAGTGGTGGATCAGGATGCTATTCCATAGACTTGAGTCCTCTGATCTCCCCTATCCTTTGGGAGTCAAGATTCACTCCTCCAGAAGTTAGCCTTCGTGGATGGCGGGCCCCGCCAACTTCTCTCGCCCTAGCTGTGCAGTCTTCCACACTAGGCAGAGACTTGGAAGTCTGGCGGCGTGGGCATTCTCGTTCCCCTAGCGTTTCTGACGCAGCTCGAGTTCCTGAAGAGGAATGTCTCAGGTTACATATGTAACTCTAGTTCCTCGAGGGAACGAGACGCTGCGTCTCGGTGCCATACTTGCCAGCTCCTGCCAGCGCTTGCCTCATTCCTGAAGCTGACGCCGGCTCCGCCGCACGTGCTTTTATAGCTTCCTGTCCATGACGTCACCCGCCCGTGACGTCCCGCTCAGCAATTGGACTGATTTCACATGTTATTCAGAGCGTGGTCACAGAAGGCGTTCCCCTAGCGTTTCCGACGCAGCATCTCGTTCCCTCGAGGAACTAGGGTTACATACGTAACCTGAGACGTTTTTAAAAATATATTTTACTTCCTACACTGAAATACTGCGCTAGCTTTTTTCCCGGGCCAAAACTGTGTGCTGTTTAAAAAAATGTGTATTGAGTTTGACCCACAGCGGAAGACTCATATATCAGCTGAATTGAGTAAACATTTGCGAAATAAATAACAGGCGTTAAAAAAAAATGCTGGTTCTTTCATAAATTAAGTAATCAATTATACTGCATTTGGTATTCAAGCAATGCTTACTTGTAGTGCTGTTTGAGTAATTGCGTTTCAGGATGGTGTGAGAGACAGGGGCAGAGAGAGAGAGAGAGTGAGAGAGAGAAGTTAAAATGTGTCTGAAACGAGAGCCTGGCTTTGTACATAGTGACATTTTCACAATGCCTCATCAATGCGGCTGGTACTGGATATTTACTTCTGAGATATATCTGTAATCTATTACAATTTCCGCTTTTTATCATTTTGTGCATGTGCATAACACTTTCTCTACTCACTGGAGGGTTATTATTATTAGTTTTTTTCAATATGTTCCAGAAAAGGTGTCAACAGCTGCATGTGTGTGGTGTAGTACAGTAAGGATGTAAAGGTCAAGAGGGTCTATAATACCTGGAGAAAAACATCCATTGGGATTTCCATTTGTCTTAATGGCTGGTTGCCAATTTGTACAGATCTACGCACACTGAGTTGGTAGAGTGCAGTGACTCCACACCTTTTTTGCCTATAGAACAAAAAATTTAAATGACACTAAAGCTAGCAGCTAGCAACTCAAATATAAAAATATGCCAAATTCATATTTTTAAGAACTCTAATAATAATCAGGCCTTGGGGGAAAAAGTCTGGGGTCAGTACTTTTTATTATTATAAAATTAGTAAATACATTTTTACATTGTTATAAAAACATTTCTATTTCAAATAAATGCGGTTCTAACTTTCTATTCATCCAAGAATCCTAAGAAATATGCGTAGGTTTGCTCAAAAATATTCAGCAGCACAACAGCTTTCAACATTGATAATAATAAGAAATTTTTATTTTCATAAGCATAACATAGAACATTTTATAAATGAAATATCTTACCCACCCATAACTTTTGAACGCAGTGTAGTGTATGTTGCTTTCAAAAATATTTATTTCATCAGAATTTACTACTTTTGAATGGCTGCTCAGAGAGAAAGATGCTTTTTGTATCCTGCTGGTGCAGTTACAGTATCTACCAAAAGGGTGTAACTGGGCCTTGACTCTTTGTAAAAGCAAGAGTATTCTGTACAGTAGCTCTCAGTCCTGAAAGGGTTGTTGTATTACAGAAAAATAGTTGTTGATGTATTAGCCCTGTTCATCCAGGTATTAACTTCAGATTAATATAGCATGATCTCTCTGAGGTTCCAATTAAAATCTTGGAGATTGAGAACAGAGCAACTACTCAGTATAGCTAACCTTCCCCACCCTCAAAGACAAACCTCCCTCTTTAGGACTGCTCCCTCAGCAGTTAGTTGTGTGTAAGCTGACAACATTTTTTCTGCTTCTCCCCAGTCTATGCACTGTGCAGCGTGTATATTAAATACTGTATGAAGACCTTAAGTAACTATTGTTGTTCTTTTTTCATCAACTATGTATGCCTGTTAAAGCCTTGGGTGAGGTGCGTAAGAAAAATAAATAAATAAATAAATAAATAAAATAAAAATAAGCAAAGCAAAAAAGAATAAAGACCTCCCAGACTTCACTTGACAGACTCCAGTCAATATACTGTATATTCACTGATCTCTAATGCATCCTTCTTCTAAAGTGTGTTTTCAACTCCAGAGGTAGACTACAGTAACTGTGCATGACTGTCCTTATGCTTCCCTAAAGTTTCCGTGGACCAAAGAGTTACACTTCAAAGAGAAAAATAAAGAGAAAGAAAGAAAGAAAACAACTACACAAGTCATTGTCTCAGTTGTTTCAGTTTTCTTAGTTCCTGAGAACTAAATCCATTTAACCCTCTGTCTGATGCATGCATTATCAAATAATTTTAATAAATAATATTTCCAATCTTTTTCTCAAAATGATTTTGAAAGAGTCTGAGCCGTGCTATAATAATAATCAAGATGTCATAATAATAACAACAACAAAAACAAAGGGGAACAGTTTGAATGTAAAACAAAAACACCACAAATTTTTAAAGATCTGGTGTTAAAAGCAAATGCATCAGAGGGTTAAAATCTGCATGATTTCTTTTCATCTGCAAATTGCCTGTGTCAGTGTTTGATGAGCCACCCTATGCATCTCTTTTTTTCTTTTTGTAATGTCCCTAGACTGTCTAAGGATGTTTCATTTTACTTTATCTGTAAGAAACAACATCAGCCATTAACTTGATCCTCTCACTCACACATAGTCTTAATGAAAAAAAAGAGAAGGCTCCAGAATGATATGCCCATTAGCCTGATAAGGAAGAAAGAAGAGAGAAGGAATAGGGAAGAAAGACATTTCTACAGAGTTTAAGGCAGAGAATAATGACCTTCACTGACAAGAGTGATTCTATCAGAACAGAATCAGCGATGGCAATTAGAGGGTTGTTGTGAGCCCAGATGGGTGTGTGAAGCCTAACCGGGGTCAATTAGCAGAGCTGGACATGTTGAACGGTTGCCCCACACCATGTGACCTTGACTTCAATAACTCCACCCATCATCTCGACCCAAACTCCATTTTTCAAACTCATTTATTTTCAGTCAGTCTTATTTCACCTTATCTGTAAAATCATATTGGATCTGTTAACACCTGGTAATAATGGGATAGTTCAAAAAGAAAATCTGTAAATATTCATGTTGTTCCAAACTGGTTTGACTTTTATTCTTCTGTGAAACACAAAAATATAGTTGAAGAATGTTTTAATGTCATGTCCACTCTTTGCAAGTCCATGGGATACAAAATTACACTGGATTCCCACTGACTTTCAGTGTATGAAAAAAAGGTGTTTTTGTTTATTTGTTTCACAGGAAAAAGGAAGACATTTTGATTTGTATTTTATGTATGTATGTGTTTAGATGCATTTTAATATGGTTAGGTTTTTTTTCTCTATATGTTCACATAATTCATCTGTGGTTTCCACTTCCTGTAGGTGAAAACACAGTCCTCTTTTTATATCTAAATTCCATTATAACAGTGAGCCATTACATTCCTTGCTAGGTTTCATCCATATGTTTTAGTTAGCACAATCATTCAGCTTACTGCATCAACAGACGCCACGAGGGCCACCACTGGGATGACATCAGACACAAAGCCCTCTTATTCCCAATATCAACCATACAAGCATCTGTGTTTGACAGAGGGATTGTGTTGCATTGTGCTGGGCGTTTCACCCTCTATCAGCCAGCGATAACAAATGACACGCACAGTAAAAGTGGATACGGCACTTTGGTACTCATAATAAGGTTGCTCGTAGCTATGGTATGGTGAAGCGCTTGGGTGAGAGATGCTTGGTGGAGTGTAAGGGTGATATAAAGGCTCATGAATCAGATGGGTCACGCATCATGTGCCATCTCGTTGGCAGGGGCATCGTGTCCGTCTTGTATGATGTGAACACTGTTGTTTACCTGCAGCCCATCAAACAGCTAGTGCGAGGAGAGAGGTAAATAACTGTGAAGTAATTGCACACAAGGGAATGTGTGTGTGTGTGTGTGCGCGTGCGCATTCTTTCCTGTTTATCTCGATGAGTGACGGTGTGTGATTGCGTGCACAGTTCTGTGCATTTTAGAACTCTTGGGAGGGCAAAGTTAGCACAGGTGTCAAGAAAGTCTTTAATTAGCAAACAAACAAACAAACAAAAACATAGAGCTCCTCTGGAAGCAGAAAACCGTTCTCAAGGAAGAATGAGTTTGAAAGGTGACTGTTTTAAACCAAACCAAGATGATTAAAGGAATAAAAAAGATAAGATGTCTGACTTAATGTGATGAGATGATGACTGCCATTTTCTATAAGGTAACCTCAAAGATAACAGTCAAATATGACAGCCACTTAAGTCTGTACAGCTTGTATAAGGTTTTTATTCAGCTGAAGACAGAATTTCTTCTACGTATGAAAAATAGAAAAGTGGTGTTTACACATTAGGGCTGAGAATCAGTACATACATTATGACTTGATTCTGATTTACAATCTCTCAATCTCTGGATTAAATTCCAATTTTATTTGGATATATTTTAGCTACAATGCAGTCTACTTACCAGACACCATTTAGTAAGCTTATAGCAATAAGAAATTTGTCTGTCCACACAGCTATGAGACGCAACAAAATCAATCAAATGTCACAACCAATCAGAAGAGCGTGTGGGCAGACACAGCACTTGCAACAAAATACAGGTGCATCTCAATAAATTAGAATGTCAGGGAAAAGTTCATTTATTTCAGTAATTCAACTCAAATTGTGAAACTTGTGTATTAAATAAATTAAAAAGAAGTAGTTTAAGTCTTTGGTTCTTTTTATTGTGATGATTTTGGCTCACATTTAACAAAAACCACCAATCCACTATCTCAACAAATTAGAATACTTCATGTAGCGTCTGGACCACTCCAACACACAATATATATTTTGTTAGCTAGATTTCACAAATACTTTGTAACACCCCAGGACGCCGAACAAGACCCTGGTTTCATGGTAACCCGATACATTTACAACCTGGTGGAATGCGAGCCGACTCTCAGCTGCATTCTCCAGAAACAAGGGGTACAAATGCACAGTAGAAATTGACTTTTCTACTAATTAATTCATAGGAAAACCTTTCTTTGAATGAACACACATATTCTTTAGGCCATTGTGTGTATTATTGCTGTTTTGTATTAATCTGTTGTATTATAGACTATTTTATTCATGCTTACGATAGACCACTCATTCATATAACCTTACATAAACCGTGTTTAGTATCTATGAATTCGCATTCTGATGATCTAAACAAGAATGTATATAATATGTTGGTACATAGGCAATATATTAGTGCCCTGAGAACCTTTAGTATTTTCAATTCAATCTCCAATACTAAGTACCCTTGCCACCAAAGATCCTAAACTCCACGGATCTCAAACGCCCCACTTGGGATTCCGGCTTTCCATTGGATAAGCCCATCTTAGAGAGGCGGGGATCTTGCTCTACTCGTAAGCTGACCACCATGTGACCCGCCCCAGTCTGTGGTTCGGTCGGATGCTAAGATGAAGTTGTGAGAAAACGCTTCAGGATCCCAAAGCTTTGTGCCAGGCCTTTCGGACTTGACTTTTCCATTCACCAAAGATTATCTGACTCAAACTGGTTCTTTTCATCAACTAATTTCAGCAAGATCTTGGACCTTAATATTTGCATCAGGAATCTCTTTCAGACAGATGAGACTTGCAAGTTTTCAAACTTAGTCTTATTAATTGATACAGTAAGTATCAGTTACACCTTTTTACAAAGGTGTGTTTGAACTAAGAATCTGACGTTTCACTCAGGTGTAGATCTGCTGAATATGTAAATGGTTCCATAAAATTCATTCTTTCTGCCTCTTTCTATGCTGAGTTAAACTTTACCCTTTCCTATACCAACTGGCTGTGTGTGGTGGGGTATGTGGATGTTAGACCGGCATTATGTGTTTATGTATTATGTAGCCTTAGTTTAAGTGTTTATGTCGTGAATAAAATTACTGGATCACACTTGACATTGTTCATTGTTTGCTCATAACTTGAGTCACTTAATCATGCAGATTTATGTTACAAGCTCGGTGTAGAATTGTACAGTGAGAAAGTTATTTCCCTTAACCAGGAAATTAACGTTCTTAGAATTGACAAGACAGTTGTCAAGTGGATCTAATATATGAATAGTTAATTATAACTAGTTATGGTTAATTATTCATATTTCCCCATGAGCTGATTCGCTACATTCATAAGACCAACAAAAAAAACATTTTTAGTGAATTGTTGGCCTTCTAGACATATGTTGATTTTTTATTGTACATGTACTCAATACTTGTAGGGGCTCCTTTTGCTTTATTACTGCCTCAATTCGGCTTGGCATGGAGGTGATCAGTTTGTGGCACTGCTTAGGTGGTATGGAAGCCCAGGTTTCTTTGACAGTGGCCTTCTTTTGACAGATTCTCTATGGGGTTCAGGTCTGGTGAGTTTGCTGGCCAGTCAAGCACACCAACACCATGGTAATTTAACCAACTTTTGGTGCGTTTTGGTAGTGTGGGCAGGTGCCAAGTCCTGCTAGAAAATGAAATCAGCATCTTCAAAAAGCTGGTACGCAGAAGGAAGCATGAAGTGCTCCAAATTTTCTTGGTAAACGGGTGCAGTGACATTTTTTTTCAAAAAACACAATGGACCAACAACCGGCAGATGACATTGCACCCCAAATTATTACAGACTGTGGAAACTTAACACTGGTTTTCAAGCAACTTGGGCTATGAGCTTCTCCACCCTTCCTCCAGACTCTAGGACCTTGATTTCCAAATGAAATACAAAACTTGCTCTCATCTGAAAAGAGGACTTTGAACCACTGGGCAACAGTCCAGTTCTTCTTCTCCTTAGCCCCAGGTAAGACACCTCTGATGTTGTCTGTGGTTCAGGAGTTGCTTATCAAGAGGAATACGACAACTGTAGCCATATTTCTTGACACGTCTGTGTGTGGTGGCTTTTTGATGCCTTGACCCCAGCCTCAGTCCCATTCCTTGTGAAGTTCACACAAATTCTTGAATCGATTTTGCTTGACAATCTCATAAGGCTGCGGTTCTCTCGGTTTGGTTGTGCATCTTTTTCTTCCACACTTTTTCCTTCCACTCAACTTTCTGTTAACATGCTTGGATACAGCACTCTGTGAACAGCCAGCTTCTTTGGCAATTAATGTTTGTGGCTTACCCTCCTTGTGAAGGGTGTCAATGATCGTCTTCTGGACCAATGCCAAGTCAGCAGTCTTCCCCATTATTGTGTAGCCTAGTGAACCAAACTGAGACCATTTTGAAGACTCAGAAACCTGTGCATCTGAAAAAATTTTTGAGTTGATTAGCTGCTTGGCATGTCACCATATTCTAATTTGAGATAGTGAATTGGTGGGTTTGTGTTAAATGTGAGCCAAAATCATCACAATTAAAAGAACCAAAGACTTAAACGACTTCAGTCTGTGTGCATTGATTTATTACACGAGTTTCACAATTTGAGTTGAATTACTGAAATAAATGAACTTTCCCACGACATTCTAATTTATTGAGATGCACCTGTAGATTGGTGTATATATGACGATTAAACCATTTAAAACCTAAATTAGATACTTGTCACTGTCGTTGTCACTGAATATAGGCTACTTGTTTGTTCACATAATTTGAATATACTTGATTCCTTTAACTTATTTTCAAGATCTGAGGTAAATTATTAATGTCCCTTTAAGTATGGTTATAAAAGTCACGTAAAATGAAATTTACATTAAACTTTCAACATTAAGTAAAGCACACAGATCAGTACCTGATATTATCATTGCCATAGTTTGTATCCAGTCACAAAATCTCAGAAATAGAAAAGTATTTCTAAAATGAACACAGAGTAACCATGGTTTGGTTAAATTTTGTTGCCGATATCGAGTAATTTATTTTAATAGGAATTCTTGTAATTTTGAGTTTTGCGTGACAGGGAAACAGTTTGCTAAACAGATTTCACTTTGGCTCAAGTCTGTCATGCAAATTCCTGACATTAACCAACAGAAAGTGCTGCATGCATTGCTAAACTATTGCCAATAGACAATTTTACCGAAATATTGCTAATGTGACCACACCTTAATACTTTAAAATACTAAGAGTAGCATTTGACTTTTGAACTATTCATTACAAGAACTGATTTAAAGGGTCATTTGTTTCAGACAGATTCAAACTGGTAACTTGTTTTGAACAATTAAAAAAAATAAATAAAAAAAAACAGGTCTTTTGTTTCAGACTGATTGAAACTTGTTTTGAACTGTTCATTAAAAGACACACGGGGTGGGGGGTGGGGATCCAGTACACTGGTCTTTCTGGATGTTTTTTTTTTATATGCAGCCTGGGAAGACAATTCAATCGAATGACGTTTCTCTTTAAATAATCATTATCAGAATATTTCTAATGAAGATCATGTTGTAAATATGCAGCTGGAGATAAATGGCGTTGGCTAACTTTGGTCACTGTATTCATGAGCACTCCTTTAAAGTGTGAAACTGGCATTTTCATGAAATACCAAACGTACATGTTCTCTCATGTGCTTCATGACTATACAGTAAATATCAGAATGCAGGTTGACTGAGTCCAATGACACCTTGAATGTCTACTTACTACTCTACTGAGATTTCAAACTGATTACTAATCAAAGCCAGACACTGTAATGAGTCCACCTGAGAGTTAAAGCATCTGAGAGTTTAAGGGCTACATTGAATTATGGGCAATATCAGCTAGCCTGACTCAAGAATGCTGCTTAGTAGCTCAAATTACTACACTCATTTTCACCAAATTGTAATTCTGTGTGACTTGTGCGGTATTGACAGAATTCAACACAATTGGTTTTACAATGATTGCAATAGAAACATTTCATACATAAAGTCCAAAGAGGTGGATGCAGTACATCTCAAATAACATAAAATGCCACCCAACAGTTAGTAATCAGTCATAAAGAATGTATTCCCCTCCATGAAGTTGAGCTATCTTTAAATCCTGTACTTCTGAATAATTGTGTTAAATAACTCCCAGTGTCCTTGGCGACATTAACAGCTGCATTTGTATTCAGGAATAAAGACTCACTGATCTCATGCCATTTATTCTTACCTCATGACCATCTATGACACACTAATGCAGTTATTTTTTTCCTTTTCTTTTTTGGTACAATGAATCAGCATCTAAACAAATATAATCTCAAATGAAGCTTCAAAGTGTGGTTTGATGGATTTGAAAGTACAAAAGCACTGGTTGGATGTGAGAGCTAATAAATGAGATGGAGAATAATTGTCATGGAACTGTTGAGAGATGAGATGAGGAATCAAATGCAGGATGATATGGGCATTTATTAATAGTAAAAATAAAACAAAACTTCAACAACAACTACCCCGAGGGGGGAAAACAGGCAGACAGGCCAAGACAGGGCACAGAACAGCAAGGCAAGGCAAGGTAAGAGGAACATACACACATATGACACTACTCTGAGATCAACATTAAACAACGAACCAGCACAGGACTGCAGACACAAGAATAAATAGGGAGACAAACGAGGAGGGTAACGAGGGAGACAGTTGGAGTAACTAAAACACTAATAAGATAACAAGAAGGGCGGGGTCAGACAATAGACAGGAGAGCACATGGCACCAACAACAAACAACAAGCCATGTGCTCAAAACACACAGTGACATCTGGTGGCCAACTAGGGCACACCAGCAGAACCATGACAGAACCCCCCCCCTTTAACAGTTAACAAAACAGAAAACAACAAAAAGTCCAGGAGGGTGGTGGAGTGGAGGTGGAACTGGGGGAGGGATGGGGGGCCAGGCCCGTGTGGCGGAAACTGTGGAGTGAAGCACCAGGGTGGAGCAGGCGGAGCAGAAGACCACCAGGGCAGAGCTGAAGACCACCACAGCAGAGCAGGCATGACTGAAGATCCCCATGGTGGAGCAGATGACCACCACAGCAAAGCAGACGGAAGAGAGGGCCACCATGGTGGATCAGGTGGAGCTGGAGACCACCACATTGGTGCAGGTGGGGCTGAAGACCACCACGGTGACGCTGAAGACCACCACGGTAGTGCAGGCAGAGCTCCTGACCACCATGGCTGAGCAGATCAACAGGCTGGAGTAGGCTCTGGAGTGGACTCTGAAGGCTCCTGGACTGGAGCAGGTTCTTGAGTGGACTCTAAGAGCTCCTGGACTGGAGCAGGCTCTGGAGTGGACTCTGAAGGCTATGGGAAGGAGCAGGATATGGAGTGGACTCAGAAGAGCTCCGGGACTGAGGGACTCTGGAGCGGGACTCGGCAGGGAAGTAACATGGGTGGCGCCTGCAGGGCAAGGAGCTTGGGAGGCGCCGGCAGGGCAAGGAGTCTGGGTGGTGCCGGCATGGCAAGACACATGGGCGGAGCCGGCAGGTCAAGGAGCTTGGGCGGCTCTGGGATGGCACCAAGCTCTGGGATGGCATACAGGCCTTGAAGGACGGAAGAAAAGAATAAGCCTTCTCCTCCTCAGTTGCGGAGATGAGTGTGGCACTGCAGCTAGTCAGGCAGCCTCCGGGGCACTGCAGCCTCTTCGGCCACCACCGGGGGCACTGCAGCTTCGTCAGCCACCTCTGGGGGCGCTGCAGCCTCTTCAGCCGTCACAGGGGGCGCTGCAGCCTCCTTGGCTGGAGGGTTCCCCTGACGAGCTAGGTAGTTGACGAACCCCACAAACGTCAGGTGGATTCAGCCCTTTCATCCTCCACCAATTGAGGGGCTCATCAAGGGCATAATTCAGAAGGTCCTTGAGAGCTGCCTCGTTGTAGTCCAGCCCCTCCACAGCACTCCTGAATTCCATCGCGAATTCCCTCACGTCAGTCCCCCGTTGACGGAAGAAACTCAATGCTGCTACCTTAAGCATGCGTTGGTAGAGGGGGCTGCAGATAGTGGAGGCTGGTAGATGGAGTGAGCCCATCTTCCGCTGAGTCCTCAGTTGGCTGATTCGTTCTGTCAAGGAACTGTTGAGAGATGAGACGAGGACTCAAATGCAGGATGATATGGGCATTTATTAATAGTAAAAATAAAACAAAACTACACAACAAAAACTACCCAGAGTGGGAAAAACAGGTAGGCAGGCCAAGACAGAGCACAGAACAGCAAGGCAAGGCAAGAGGAACGTACACACATATGACACTACTCTGAGATCAACATTAAACAACGAACCAGCACAGGACTGCAGACACAAGGAAAATAAATAGGGAGACAAACGAGGAGGGTAACGAAGGAGACAGGTGGAGTAACTAAAACACTAGTGAGATAACAAGAAGGGCGGGGTCAGACAATAGTCAGGAGAGCACATGGCACCAACAACAAACAACAAGCCATGTGCTCAAAACACACAGTGACATCTTGTGGCCAACTAGGGTACACCAGTAGAACCATGACAATAATAATGACCGGTCCAGTGTGTTCCAGGGTGAGCAAGCACACTGTTTGTTTTTTTTGTTTTTTAAGTTTGTGTAAGTAAATGATCAAAACATCAAAACAGGAAGAAGAAAGTCTCAAGGGAAATGGTTTCCTAAATAAGCTCAAAGCATGAAAGTCTGTATCTCCATCTTCATTTTTGACCACATCAACAAACTGGGTCAGATTAACAGGGTAACGTTAATTACACATGGCTTTGTTAATTGCATCTCATCTCATTATGACAAAAATGCCACTGTTACTTATTATGTGGAGTAATTGATGGTCAAGAAAATATTTTTTTTTTTATATATATCTTGACTTAAAAGAAAACACATTTTAAAGGTTTTTATGATTTTGAAGGAATTCTAAATTACAAAGTAATTACAAATCATGAATATATAGTTATAATTCTGAACATATAATTGTAAATCAGAATATATCAGGCATACCAGTAGACAGAGTTATTGAATGATAATAGTAAGATAATATAATATAATTATAATATATATATTAGAATATAATATAATGTTTAAAATATATTTAATCCGGACTGAAATCTCTTCAGGTTTCTGCACCATATTTAATGTTTCATTTTTATTTTTTTTTAAGTATGTGATACTCATTTAAGAAACAGATTATATAAATATAATTAATAATGAATATAGTTTTTTTTAAGGTTTACAAAGACTGAAACCTATCCATATTTGATATCCCTTTGGCCATCAAAAAAGGAGCAATTTTTCCAGGGTTTATTGTAGTCATTTCTTATATACAGTACATTTTAAAAAGTCACCTTAGGGAGAACATGATTAATATTCCAACTTATATGTCACATTTAAGGTTTGTATGTACTGCGTAGATTATTAAACAACACAATAAGTATGTGAAATCAAAATCGCAGACTGAGGAACAGCAGAGCAGAGCAGCTTCAAAAGACAATGACAGAAAATTCAGACCTGTCAATCTTTGTTTGATAGTCCTTCCATCCCCTCACTGATAGCCCAATGACTACATCTCAGGACTATAAACAGTTAACAGTCTCAAATCTAGATAGGGTGGTCCATGAACTCAAGAACCGCAAATATGTCCCCTCTTGCTCTGTCAAAGCTGTGTCCTTAAGCCAGACACTTACTTCCATGCACCTCAAGGGAATTTGTTCCGGCAATTACTGTACTGTGAGTCACTTCAGATAAAACATGTCTACCAAAACGACAAGTCACTATCATTGTTTACTGCTGCAGAGGAAAGCACACATCTCCCTTAAATGCCCCTCCCATTAACAACAGTCTAAATTCAAAGAAAATAAGCTTATTTAAGGACCGCAACATCCAGCTCAGCCATTTGCATGATACATCAATTTTCAATGAATACCCTATGCTGTACCTATATATTATTAAAGACAAATACACAAAGAAAATTGAGAACCTGCTTTTTAATTCAAATAGATTGCGTGCATCACCTGTTATTATGTATGCCAGCATCAGGGAATGTTGTTGGACTATGCAGGGATTAATTCCCATAATAAGCATTAACTCTCTCTCTTCTGCATCTGACATCATGTCATGCTGTCCAAAACAATGACAAAGCCACAGAGAGGGAGGGAGAAAGAATGGCTAGAAGGAAAGAGAAAAACAGGTGGAGAGAGAACAGGGATACAGAGGCAAGAAACTACATTGTGCTAATGCAACATATAAGACAAAGTATTCCACTGGAATACATTTTTCTTTTTTGGGTGGGTGGGGGAGGTTTAAGGTGGGCAACTACTTGTGTGGAACCTTTGAGCTAAAACACAAGTATTAACTACACCAAACAAAGCATTAGCCAACAACACAGAAATGTGTGTTTATGTACTCAAATTAATATTTTAGTCAAGCTCTTATCAAGTTTGCATCAATTTTGTTAGAATAGTTGCATTGTTGGTTGAAATCTTTTGTTGGATTTTGTTTGCTAGGCTAATGCCTTGCATCAAGGTAATTTGCAATGAAACGAGGCATGTCATGCTGAAGTGCATTGCTAGTTAACACATTTAGCTTCTGTTTAAACTGGATTGTGGATTATTACTGGCTGAGATGCAGGTTTTTAAACTGAAATACTGTGCTTGAAAAGTGCTTTACCTCAAACGAATGAAAATACAAGACTTTTAGATGTCCTCTCACGCACAGATACATCAGATACACAGTCTGACATTACGAAGAGTGTGAGAGGAGAGATATCAGAGAGCAAAGTCTGTGCACTGCTTTCTTCACATGATCCCAACAACGCCTGCAGCCTAATACTGTATCAGAGCAGGACGAGTAAGACAGGGAGAAGCACAGAGAACAAATGGAAATGAGAGCGATAGACCATCTCTGTTACAGTAGTTGACTAAAAGATGACAAGTTCGAGAGGAAGAGATAAGGCTCAGAAAGAAAAAGGTGAGTTTGGATACTGGAGCGAGCGTGGCTGGGAGTAGAATGGAATCTGTCCGACAGGTACTTGTCTCCATTGGCCAGAGGATTTCCAATTTACGATCCCCTTAAGCCCAAACCTGAAGCTTAGCTTTATTCACTGTGAAATCAGCTGCTGTGTGTTTTTTTTATTCATCACAATTTTCTCACACATCAAGGACACACATGACAATTAGTCATTTGGAAACATTCATTTCTACCCCGAGAGACTGAATGATGCGATTAGTGCACTTATCACAAAACCTGAATTCATTCAATTTAAAGGGGCACTTGTTATTTTTTCTCCTTAACGGAATACTTTTTTTTCATGTTCTTACCTTGCCCTCTTCACTATAAGTCTACAATAATATATTTTTCAAACCGCTAAAACGTAAATGATGTAAAAAAAAAAAATTAAAAATAAAATAGTCAGCAAGTATATTGTATACTTGAAAAAATGTATGGTTTAACCGCAGGTTTCATATTGCAGCTTCATTAAAGTTTTCCATCCCGAAAAAAAAAAAAAAACATATATATAAAGTACTTTTGAAAAACATTTTAACCAACCTAATCACATACAATCACGTGATGTAACACTCCAGTCATATCAGTAACCTAATAAAAGCCATTTTTAATGAACATGGAGCCTTCCATGGGCCGGAAATTTTAAAAACATTCTTACTTTTCCTTCATTCTTATTATTGGGCACTTTTGCTCAGGGATTGATTCATGGTTAATGTCAAATAAAGAAAAGTGATGTTTTTGGAAGATTTTGGTCATGTCAGTTCACAATGTCACAATGAATGAATGAATGAATTAAATTAACTGATTTAAATAATAACAGCTACTTAATAGATACATAATTATTCCAATAGCTGTCTATTATTTTCCAATGTGATTTTTGCCTAATATACGTTTTTGCCAGGTAGCACAAATCAAATAGGTTAATTAGACAAAAAAACATGCATATATAAACTCTATTCTATCACAACCATTTTTTCCTTCACTTATTTGTCAACCATCCTAGCATATTGCTTTAGTACACCAACAAGCTCTTCCTCGAGCACACGAGTGATCTTTGTGTGTACAGTTGTGCCCTTGGGCTTGCGAACTCATTCTCTTCACTTTAAGCTTCTCTCCCCCTCACAGCCTCCCTCATTAAAACCCTCCTTATTGTCAGGGCTCATTTAGAGGCCACCAACATCGCCTCACTCAAATTAAAAACCTGGATCCCCGGGGCTAAAGCTCTCCGTGCCGCTATGCCCAGTGGGCACTCAACTTAAATTTACCCTGGGATTAGAATCCCGACCACTGTTCCACATCCGCCAAGTTCAAGAGGAAATTCTGAGAAAATAAAAACGTCATAGATGGGGTTTCAGAGTAAGGCCAATCATGCAAAATCAGCATCAAGGGCAGATGTCCGTGCTGAGCTGAAAGTTCGAGGTCAGACTATCTAAAAGACCTGGGGACATGGGGGGAGCAACGGACAGGTTGGGGTCAGAATGCAGTTGTCAGGTCACATAGAGTTGGATCTGGAAGAGAAAAATGAACCTAGGAAATACTGTATGAACAGAATATGTATGTCGGTCCACGTATAATCTTAGTGGAGACTCTATGATTAATGTCATATTCTATCCCTACAGTGTTTTTTCAGAGAAATCTCAGAACTTGCATGTATTTGATTCCTCCACAGCTCACTGAGTAGTGCCCTGTCAGCATTATTTGACTGAATAATTACACCCCTATAAGCAACTCACGCCTCTCGTCTGCACTGTACCTCCTCACCCCAGCCTCTCTTTCAAAAAGTTTATATTACTCTGATCACATAACAGGCCCATTTGCATCCCTTGAGTGGACATGCAATTATCCCAATAATGTCCTGCTAGTCCAGTCCTCAGTGAGTGTGGTGGAATATAGTTTGACAGGCAGTGGATATAGAGGAACAACGTATCATAAAGCAGTATCAAATGCACTATTTTCCCTCTTCTCTTGTGCTTTTTTTCCATTAGAATGGTTATAGTTTTATTAAGCCATATACACATCATGACCATATGTGTATATAACTAATTAAGTTCTGCAATCAATCATGCCTAACATTAAAACATGTAACCACAATTACTACTTCTTATGTTTAATGGAAACATTTTACCAAGTACTAAGACCAGAACTGCAGATACATACCAATACAATACCACCAAATAATAATAACGACAACAAAATACAGTCTTCTTCTATTCTTAGTCTTCTCTTCTTCTTCTTCTTCTTCTTCTTCTTCTTCTTCTTATTATTATTATTATTAACTGAGTAATTATATACATTTAACATTATATTGTAACTGTTTGCATTTTATGTTAACAATTAATTAATAGATTTGATTCTCCAACCACGTTATAAAAACTAATTCTAGCCCGAAACCTTATAAAAATGCAAGTAATCACAGTTATATTAAAGAATGTTTGCATTATTATTTTGAACCTTTTAATCTAGATATTTCTTACGTATTAATATATACTTTAGATCATTGCAGCTCTTAATAATAATCTAGTTTTAACTTTGGATACCATAAACCTGCACAGAAAATAATAAATAAAAAAATCTTCGCCATTTGCTGTGTTCAGTTTTCTGAATTGCTAAAACACTAAATCCCAATCTCTGAACCAAATTCTCACTAGCTTAAACCAATTTGTCGAATAAAGCCCTCTTTCTGCTAAACACGTTAATAATAATAATAATTCCTTACATTTATATAGCGCTTTTCTGGACACTCAAAGCGCTTATTAGAGTTAGGCTTCTATTTGCAATCTAATGCATCTCTTTTTGCAAAACTCTAAACACTTCTCATCACTTAAATCACTATCACACTCCGCTGATGCATTTTGTGCAGCAAAGTTAAACACAACGAAAGCACATTGTGCATCGTTTACACACAACCGCATGCAAAATTGGTACACTTGTTTCTAATGATGTGATCAACCCAACTGTACAAAATATGAGACAGTTCAGAGTGCACTAGTGGCACAGGTGACTGAATGATGATACGAACAATAGATGGAAACCATCGGAGAAGGAGAGGAAGAGTACATGTAAGAAGAGGATGAGGAGAGAAAGAGTAAGAGTAAGGTTTAGAGAGTGTTATCAAAGCTGGATCTGTCAGACCAAAGGGGGTTTTCTCTTTGTCTAGCCAGAAAGACTACATTACTTGTGATGTGGACAAACTCCTCAGGCCGGACTCACGAGAACAAAAAGACATCAGACCGGTCTGAGACAGAATGAGTCTCTCATTGCACCTCTGATTTGCCACAACATTAGTATTCTGAGTGTACTGTAACGCTATTCCATTTCGAGTTTGTATTTGAGCTTTTTGGTTACTTTGCAGTTGGATCTTCAGTTAGCAGTTTGAAGTATACAAGTGCTGAATATATACAAACTTCCTTTGTTTAAGGCGTACATAAATATCAGCACATACTATTCTGCAGTACATACCGTAGGCCTATACAATACATTCACCTTACTCAGTTGCAATTACTATACTTTTTTTTTTTACAAAATGCTAAATTGTTTTCTCAATAAATATCCTTTTCTTCTGTAATGTTCTGGGATGCTGTCCCTACTTCTATGCTGTGTTCTCCATTTTTCTCTGTAGTGTCTAATGAACGGCTATGTAGGTTTGTTTCTTTATTGTATTCCTGTGTGTGTGTGTGTGGTCTGAGAGCACCGTTTAATTTTGAGTGCAAGTGAAACGGTTTTGCAATGATTATTTTATTTTGATGGAAGAGTCAGAGGTTTTGTGAATTTAGTTTGAGTATTTGGATTTGTGTTTAAGGTTTTGAGAAAATGAGTGATGGTTTCAAGAAATGTCTTTTAGCAATTCAGAAAAACTGATCAGTGTAATAAACTCACAGCTCATTAATACGGATGCAACCCTACCCATCCAGTATGTGTACACACTGAGGATTTTGGGTCGGTAAACTATCCTCATCAGCAGTGATGGTCGCTAACTTTGCCAACTAGGCAAAGATGAAAAGACTCGGCCTGTTTGTTAATACTCTTGTGCAGATTTTTAAGGTCCTCTGTTACCTACTTTGTGTAAGTGCAACTCCAGCACTTCCTTCTCCCATTGGCATGCCTGACTGCCCTGACATTTACTTCAGGCAAATTGACTGTTTCCTGTCAGTCTCTTGAGAGCACGGTATTACTTTGTCCTGTCAAAAAAACGTGTCATCAGTGAAGGTGATGCCAGGATATTTGTTGTTTACTGAATTTATGGGGTCCATTATTTCTGCACTCAGTGTAATTATATTCATATTACATGCTGCCTGTCAAGGTCACAGCTGTAGAAATTCTCAGCTGCTCTTCAAATGTTTGACCTTGCCATGGCCTCACAGCAAAATGTATTGGATAAAGGGTGAGTGGCTTACTATAAGACACATGTGCACTAAAGTTAAAAGCTCCAGTAATCACTCAGACTACAAGCAATCAGAGGCCATCTTAGATAAAGCACATGGCAGTGTGTGAACATTACAGGCAAAAAGCATTGAAACTCCATCACCTTGCAGTGGATAATTAAATTACTCGTGTGAATGGCTATCTTAGGGTGAAATATTCCAGCGAGCCACTACAGAGTGATAGCTGATGATAGCGTCCTTGCATATTACAAACTGCAGATATATGAAAGCATACATATAATAGTCACAATTAAAATGTTTTATTAGGACAACATCTTTTATAAATGTTTAACAAAATGTCATCATCATCATTATTATTATTACTATTACAACTAATATTGGACTATTTTCTATTGCGTTGAACTTTGTTCAATTGCAGTTCAGTAAATTCCACATCCTGTCAACATCCTGTGGATTGTGGCCAATTCAATTCAAATTCCATCTCATAAACTGAAAGGAAGCCAATACTAAAAATTGAATTTTGTCCAACCCTGTAAAATGCTGTGGTACATTAAAGGTTATTCAGCTTTCTCGGTACATAGAAACGCTAGTCTCGCTTGCTCTCCAAATCCACACATCTCCTGTCCTCGATCCTTTTAAGCACACGAGCATAAAGACAGTGCTGTGCTTTACACTTCAGTGTTAGACCTGTGTTTAGCAGGGAAGCGGGGAAGCTAATGGATTTTATGACGGGAACCGTCCCTCAAAATGTACAGACTAAAACAGACAGGCCTGAAGGACGGCAAGACGGTCAGGTAATGTACTCTTCTCCCACAAATGACGGCACACAATTATCAATGTCGAAAAGCAGACCCATCCTAATCTAGCTCTGATTCACTTTAACAAATAGAGAGGGGCCACATAATGAAAGAAATTATGCTTCCTTCATCTGCTGCTATTTTCACTTACTCTTGAATTATGGTGTCTGAATAGACCTGATGGCTCTTATGTGCACTCTGTTGCATACCTCTCGTTTATTTGCGGACCTTTTTTCCTTGTCTTTTTTTAACTTTATCTGCTGAAAGCAACAACAAAAAAAGGCATGGAATATGAATTACTCCTGGTGATCAGCGTATTAATTCTCTTGACACTGACGTTGGTAGACTTTCATTACCTCCTTTTGGACACTCTATGGATTACTTGAAAAGAGTGACTTGCATGACTGTGAGCCAGAGCACCATCCTCATTCCACTCTTGACAGTACTACAATTACTTGGAACCTGATTAATTTGAGTTGCCAACAGGATGGCAGGGTGCACACACTATCAAAAGAGAGAAAATAATATTAAGTACACTACTAGACCTGCAAGGCCATGGTAATTGCTTCAAATTATTGGATCCCTTAACTGTACAATAGGGGGGAATACTATGAGATAAGACTTCATGAATATGACCGGTGATAATGAAAGATGTAATAAAGATGAGATGATAATTATAGTTAAACTTGGAACATGGTACACATTACAGTAACCTTGTTACATATGTTATTGAGTATGTATAGTGGGACAATTATTATATTGTTACATACAAGTTTAACATTGCATTGTTATAATAATACTACTAATAATAATGTTTACGATCCCAATAAAAGTGTTTTATTAGGATACCATGTTTCATAAATGTTTAACATTAACAGTTTGATTGATATCATCAGTTAAATAGACCCATAGCAATTAAAATTCAGCTGCTAAAATGGTAATTTTAATGAAATAATTCTGAATGACTTTACTCTATTCTTTTGTATTTATCTTCACTCTTTTTGCTAAAATAATGATAATATTACTTGCTACGCTTAATGACTATGATCACTAAGTATAATGACACTTCAAGCTACGGTAAATTAATACCTACGTAGACAATATTAAATGTGTGTGAAGGAACCTCAGGTGTACATTTCTATTATTTTGTGCGAATGTAACTGAATGGCTGTCATTAAAATCACATCAGCTCAAATAAAATGAAAACTTACAATTGATGTCTTCAGAACATTAGCATTAGCCAACAGTGGGAAAAGAACAATTCAGAAAGAGGCCCCTGACACACTTTTTAGTCATGTCCTTCACACCTTGAATGAAATAATGACTATCCCTGCAATTACACCTCATCATGAGCAATAATTTACCATATAACACAAAATGATGAGTGACTTTGGGAGAGTTTTATGGAGGGAGAGAGAAAGGGTAAGACAATCGCCTCTAAAAAACTACCTACTCTGCTGCGTGCTTCTAAAATGACTCACTGTATGGCTGGTCTTGACAAACATGACAAGAGGAGTGTGTGAAGTGACACTAAGCTGTATCCTGTGCAGCTCTTCCATTCATGTTGTAGTGGAAGAGGGTCAGGGTCGTCTTCAAGCAAACATACTCCCCTGTCAGGCCCTGACAGCAGCGACGGGACGGATGTCTGATGACTACAGCCCTGCCTTTTCCTACCTATACCCGAGAAGTCACCTTCCCCCTTCAAAGACACTTATTATTCTTCATTTTGTAGTACCTGTCCATGCTAGTGTCACATCATTGCACGCAACGGCTGCTTCTTCTTATAATTGTTGTCATAGCAAAGGTGAAAAGGCATCTATTGTGCTTAGTTTTTTCTCACTTCTTTTCACTCAATTTTCACCTCGATAAAGCAATTGCTCGATTTCTTTTAACTTGAACAAACTGACAGCCTGCATCTCAAAAATCAGCAGGAAAGAGAACTAACACAACCAGTATAATGGAACATCAGATGGGCTAGATGTGTATCAGATATGAGGGCGTGAAGTGCTGTTAGCCACACTTTGTTCATTTTGGATTGGTCTGTCGATCAACAACACCAAAATTTCGTTCTGTCATGTCCTCTCCATCTCCCTGTTTGACCCTGGAGATTCATGGTCAGCATTTTTACCACTGTGAACATGGTAACAATTATGGTTTAGGAAGTTACTTCAAAACTGTACAAGCTATTCTTAATGTAAAACTAAAACACAGTCAAGCTACTCTTGTAAAGTAGTTGTCTACACTGCAGAGTTATTTAAAAAAGTTCTAAAACTACATTAAGGTACTTCAGGATACAATATCTAGTTTTATAATTTAATATAAAAAAACATATACCTATACAAGACTGGATTATACATACATACATACTAGATACACACACACACACACCAAACAACACACACACACACACACACAACACACACACACACACACACATACAGTGGGTACGGAAAGTATTCAGACCCCCTTAAATTTTTCACTCTTTGTTATATTGCAGACATTTGCTAAAATAATTTAATTTAATTTTTTTTCCTCATTAATGTACACACAGCACCCCATATTGACAGCAAAACAAAGAATTGTTGACATTTTTGAAGATTTATAAAAAAAAAAAAACTGAAATATAACATGGTCCTAAAGTATTCAGACCCTTTGCTGTGACACTCTATATTTAACTCAGGTGCTGTCCATTTTTCTGATCATCCTTGAGATGGTTCTAAACCTTAATTTGAGTCCAGCTGTGTTTTATTATACCGATTGGACTTGATTAGGAAATCCACACACCTGTCTATATAAGACCTTACAGCTCCCAGTGCATGTCAGAGCAAATGAGAATAATGAGGTAAAAGGAACTGCCTGAAGAGCTAAGAGACAGAATTGTGGCAAGGCACAGAACTGGCCAAGGTTACAAAAAAAATTCTGCAGCACTTAAGGTTCCTAAGAGCACAGTGGCCTCCATAATCCTTAAATGGAAGACGTTTGGACGACCAGAACCCTTCCTAGAGCGGGCCGTCCAGCCAAACTGAGCTATCGCGGGAGAAGAGCCTTGGTGAGAGAGGTAAAGAAGAACCCAAATATCACTGTGGCTGAGCTCCAAAGATGTAGTCGGGAGATGGGAGAAAGTTGTAGAAAGTTAACCATCACTGCAGCCCTTCACCAGTCTGGGTTTTATGGCAGAGTGGCCCGACGGAATTCTCTCCTCAGTGCAAGACACATGAAATCCCACATGGAGTTTGCTAAAAAACACATGAAAGACTCCAAGATGGTGAGAAATAAAATTATCTGGTCTGATGAGACCAAGATACAACTTTTTGGCCTTAATTCTAAGCGGTATGTGAGGAGAAAACCAGGCACTGCTCAATCACCTGTCCAATACAGTCCCAACAATGAAGCATGGTGGCGGCAGCATCATCGAACTGTCGGGGGTGTTTTTCAGCCTTGCTAGGAGCCAGCGTACTCAGGACGATGGTTGCAATCGAGGGAAAGATGAATGCGGGGATATCCTGGACGAAAACCGTCTCCAGAGTGCTCAGGACCTCAGACAAGGCCGAAGGTTTACCTTCCCTTACAAAGACACAATGACCCTAAGCACACAGCTAATATAACGTAGGAGTGGCTTCACAACAACTCTGGGACTGTTCTTGAATGGCCCAGCCAGAGCCCTGACTTAAACTTAATTGAGCATCTCTGGAGAGACCTAAAAAAATGGCTGTCCACCAACGTTTACAATCCAAACTGACAGAACTGGAGAGGATCTGCAAGGAGGAAAGGCAGAGGATCCCCAAATCCAGGTGTGAAAAAACTTGTTGCATCTTTCCCAAAAAAAAACTCATGGCTGTATTAGATCAAAAGGTGCTTCTACTAAATACTGAGCAAAAGGGTCTGAATACTTAGGACCATGTGATATTCAGTTTTTCTTTTTTAATAAATCTAAAAAAATGTCAACAATTCTGTGTTTTAATTCTGTCAATATGGGGTGCTGTGTGTAAAATAATGAGGAAAAAAAATTAACTTAAATGATTTAGCAAATGGCTGCAATATAACAAAGAGTGAAAAATTTAAGGGTCTGAATACTTTCCGTACAAAAAAACCCACTGTAATAAATATTCGATATAGAGATGGATGAGCCGAGAGATCCGGATCGAGGACCTGAGATTCCCCAGCACCAGAGAGGAGACCCGGAGAGAGAGTTAGTGAGAGAGAGAGAGTATACGTGCATATATCTATATTAATTATATATATGTTTTATTTTTTGGTGGAACGGAACACAATACAATAAAAACTCATTAAAAACATAATACACCATCATTTAAAGAACATTAACTTTAAGAGACAATATTCAATCCAAGATAATATTTATAATTTCAGTCATATTTCATATTTTCATGACATGAAATCAATTAGGGTTTTTGAGTCTTAATTATTTGAACAGTTAAATGAAACTACTCTAATTTATCAAATTAAGAACTAGAACACACTCAAATTCATGTAAGTGAGGTGAAACAATGGCAATTAACACATCATTTAAATACAGTCCATGAACTGGTTTGAATTATTCTGTCCATTTGCATGCACTCTCCATATGAACCAATTCAAATGAATAATTTAGATGGTCTGGACTTTCCAAAGTTACATACAGTATAAGAGAGAAATAAAGCTTGAGCCAAACCAATTGATCAGAATAAATCAGACTATCCAATGCTACATGTATGAGTGAGGGTAACATTTAGGATTAAACAATTCACTATAGAGTTTGCACTGAAGCTATGCAGGAAAACTGTGACACGTGACATTAAAACAGCAATGTAGTGGTTGATGCTGTACTACTTATTGGAATGTAAAACTAACCTCATACTGCTCTCAGAATGAGAAACAGCTTCTGTCATTACTCCTCTATTCTCATACGGCCTGTAGAGCAAACTCACTCTCTAAATAAACTTCTAAATAGCTGTGTTCTAAATAGCTGAATGTGGGGATACAGTAATTTTGCTGACAAATGATTACACAGAAGAACAGTCTATAATGCCACTTTGGTATATTATAGTCGCTAATGCATGAAACTTAGCAAAGTGAACAATGAAAATGTCAAAGACCAGAGTTTTTCATTTATGATTTCAGTTTATGTAATGCATCACTGCATTGAATCAAATATTTAGATAATATGAAAAAAAAAAAAAACAAGCAGAATTCTTGGATTTTTCTAAAAGCTTAAGTATTTAAAGCAGCAGAGGATTGTTGTATTGTTAACATGTTAGGTCAAAAAGGATAATAATTGTAATTGTCCTCCTTGATCCTAGAGTAAAGCAAGCAAGACAATTCAGCTTTCTCAGCTCTTCCCTAATTGATCAGATGGCTGTGCTAACGTAAACTGTTTGTGTAAGTCCACCTGATCTTGGACCTGCCGAAAGCACTCCTCAGTTTTATGAGCACTGGGAAAACAGAAGCTCTCAATGATCTTGGCACTTTTAATGGGCTCCAATGACCGCTCACCTCTGCAGCTTAACATAACAGTGGAGCAGCAGGTTGATGGTTTAATGTGCGAGTGCAACGATCAGTAATGGCAGGGCTCCATAAGTATGCAGCCCTTGTACTAACGGATCGCCCCTTCTGAATGCAAATCCCCTTCTCACATCCCTTTAACTCAGGGCATTTCTCCATCTCTCTCACTGTCTCTTTCTTTTTTGGGGGGAGAGGGGTGCGAACGTAAAGGATTAGCACTGGTGCGTGACTGATGTGCGAGACAGACGCAATCAGAATATTTTATAAGTATATGCACCTGTGTGCTTAAAGTAAGTTTGTGTGCGTGTCTTCTTTCTATCTCTTCTCCCTTCAGACTGATCTTAAATCCCAAGAGAGTGATCACACAAGGGGACGGCTTATTGTATAAAAGCAGTTTTGGATACAGGAGCAGTCATTCTAGGAGTCTAATCCACATGGCTGGCTCTCTTCCTGCGATAAGACATCACCTGTTTTTCTCCGGTGTTGAGGAGGCTTTACCACTGTTTGATATGAGATCGCTGGCGACCGATCTGCCTAAGACATTCATGAAAGCATTTATGCTGCATATATTATGTATACATATATTTACATATGCAAGGTTTTAAAAAAAAATAAAAAAAGGCATAAGTGAGTTAAAATTAAATCATCTGAATTGCAAAAGTTGTCAAAGTCAAAGTGTATGGATGTCTGAGGAGAAGTAAATAAAAATGCTCACAAGGGGGGGGGGGACGTGTGTGTGTGTGTGTGTGTGTGTGTGCGGGTGTGTGTTTCTTGAGCTGCAAATATGCATATTCGAATTATTTCGAAGGCAATTGTGATCACTGAAGACTGGAGTAATGGCTGCTGGAAATTCAGCTTTGGCATCAAGAAAATAAAATAAATTTTAAAATATATTAAAACAGAAAAATATTTTTATTTGTTATAATATTTTACTGCATTTTTATCAGATTAATGCAGCCTTAGTGAGCACAATGGATTTCTTTCAAAAACAATAAAAAGAAGAAATTTGTTTCTGCTCCTAATGAATTGTAGATGAAAAACACTTGGAACATGAGAACACCATTAAGTCTCCTCAGCCATTAAAGAGCAACCTGTGAGCAATACATTTTCATTTCTAGGTCTTACACTAGGCATATAATCGCCAAATGCAAGCTTGTCAATGCTTCTTGAGTTTTAACTTGACCCCAATAAACTTCTCGTTGTCATTACTAAATAAAATTATCAGCAGCATTACACAGCATCCCTGGAGATACGCCAATTTGATATGACCTTGTTTAATCCTGAGGCCCTTTGTTGACACCGACAGATATCATCATGGATGGTGGAGTTGCCAAAAGGCATTGTAAAATCTATAGACTATGCTGTATCATCAGTGCATGTCAATACAGTTTAAAGAGGAAGCACAATGAAATGAACCTTTGGGTGCATATAGATTACAACACACCAAATAGGCTTGTAATCTATTTGTCATTTGAAACCAACAGACCCAAGTGTCAATGTAGATTTGTCCCACGGATTCTTGTTGTTGTGATGGCTATTTTGATATGTTCATAAATTCAATGGGTTATTTGATATTCCACTGATGTAACAGTATAGACCCAAAATCATAAAAATGGCCTAGTGTACACACACACACCGATTTACACAAACACACATATACATGCAAAACCACAGCAATCCAAAGCTTTTACATGTTATTGTGCTTATTTTAACAATCAGCATGTGTCGACATACGCTGCGCTCAGTGCAGGTCTCCATAATCAAAGTGACAAGCCGCCTGCCTCTCACTGTCATCTCTTACACTTTAAAGTCAGGCTGCTGTGACAGGTAGGAATTTGCTGTGGATTAGGACTGTAATATACTTGCTATCAGAATGAATTAATGTGCCAAAGAATGTGGAATATTTGGTAATTACAAACTAATTTCCTCTCTACACCGTTTTCACTGATGTGTGCGTGTGGGGGGAATGGGTGGGATTACTTTTACCCTTTTATATATCAAATTAAAAACTGTCCATCAAATAATCCACTGCAGCCATGTTCTAATTGGATAAAACCACAGTTATAGGATGTCTTTGATGAGACCATTTTGCTCACAAGGCATGTAATTGGGACGTAATTAAAAATTGCCCTGGCGTTTAAACAGAGACCTGTCAAACACTGTGACCTTCCAGTGAAGGATTTGGATTATGATAAAGAGCCCTGAAGCAGGCTTTTAGAAATGAATTGAATTTTAAGCAAGGACAATCCTGCATTATGGTCGGAAATGTTTACAGAGTTTTGTAAATAATTATTATAAAACCTACAAGATTTCTGGAATGTTTGTGTGCATCTAGACACTGACTGTCAGAAGAATATTGCACACACAAAAATGGCACAATCAGATTACACAGTACAAATCTAATGGGACAGTAAAATACTGTTAAATTTACAGTTTTTGGAAGTGAAATAATCATTTTATAATTTACAGAGAAAACCATCAATTTACATTCCTAGAAATTTCTGTGAGACACATTTGATGGTTTTTCACTAAAACATTATTTTTTTTCAAAACAGATTGCAGTACTTTAATAGATTGGTATATAAACATATCAGTTAATGAAATACAGGTTTTACTGTCAATTTAAGTTTAATCTGCAAAACCTAAAATATCGCTTTTTTTCAGTAAGTTATGGCCATTTTTTAAACAATAAATGTCAGGATTTTTTTGGTGTAGCAAGTAAACAAAAAAATCCAGATGTATATAAATTAATATCTACTGCTTTTTTGCTTTGCTGTGATTTTTTTTTCTTCACATGATTTTATCTAACCCTTAATTAAAAAAAAAAGATTGCTCACTTAACATGTCAGTCAAATGGTCTCTTCCTGTCAAAGTGTGTGGTTCATGGGCAGAATAAGCAGCAATGAGAAGGTCAAAAGGCTTTTTTCTCGCCTCCTCCGTCTATGCTGTCTGCCCTACAGCAGAAATGGTCGGTAACAGCCCCATAGATCCACTATCACTCGTCGGGAGTGCTTGACTCTTCAGCTTTAACCAAGGCAGTTCCCACACCTACCGACATTATAAGACATAGCTCCGCTAAAGAAAACAAGGCGTGCTCTATGATCTAACCAGCAGCTTCCTATGAGAAACTCCTTCCAGTGATAGACTCCTTCAAGCATAACCGCATGTATATTAGTTCCCAGCTATTCAACTACTCAGAATGACCCATGCAGAAGATACGCACGCAAGATGCACCTGTCTTCCCTAGCTTTTTGATATTCACAGATTACCTAATGATTTCCCTCCCCTCTACATTTGAATGGCACCAGTTCTACTATGCTCCCCTTCACAAGCCCTTCGCATACAATAGGGCACATACAATTGTTGTCCCGTCAGGTAGAAATAAATTTCATCCCCTAACTCTCCATTTAGTGGGTGTTATGGTGTCACTGTGCAACCAATGAATGTGGAAACTCCTTATAGTAAAATGCATTACAGGAAAGGCATAACCTTCGAGAACCACTGAAGGCTCTTCGATGCCTCTGTTTTTGATGATTCAAGCACTAAAATATTTGCTAATATCTCCAAAAATTAAATGTTGGTACGACGGCCAATTCACAGCTAAAATCCCATCATCTTTCGAATCCTAAACCAGATTTAATATGATTATGATATTCGAGAGCATTAATTCAAAGATCATAAGGGCTGTTAAACTTGGAAATCTGGTTAATTAATACGTTACAATCATCTACACTAGTTCTACCACTTCACAAAAAAAATCCAACACAAAAAAAAAATGTCATTAACTTTGGATTTCAGTGGTGGGACTAGAGCTTTCTCAACCACAATGAATGGATCATTGTAGTAATTCAAATTCATACAATTTACTGGATTCCATATTGTGTGACAGTAACGTCACTGTGGTAATTCTCTCCATAGCGTTAAAATCTCTCCTTTCTAAGATCAGCTTGGTTGCCCTTGGTCAGGCATTTTGTCTAGTTTAAACTTGGTAATGGAATAAATTTGGGTGTCATCTCTGACTCTAATCCACACCATTGCTACCAGTTCCAGATAGAACTTTACAGCCCAAAAGACACAATTAGCCTAATCATGAAGAATGCAACTGTTCAGATTCCTCTTAATGATTCTATTTCTATCAATAATTATTTTAGTACTTGTAAGTAATACATATTTGGAAAAAGACATGCGATTTCACTCTCTTGTAAGAGTCACTCTCTTCTACTATGATCTACTATTAACAAAATGCATAATGCTTATCTGTAGCTACATATTGTCGTTTGAACAACCAATCAGTAAACTACAATGATTTACATCAAACAGCTGATTGGGTTTGATTCACTTAAAAGAATCAAATCATAAGGTTCATTAGATCTTGAACTAAACTACATTGGCTGCACTGTATGCTTCTGATTAACTAAAAAGAACTGACTCATACGAGTCACTTGTTAAGGAATCGGACTACACTGACTGCACTGTATGTTTCTTATATACCAATAAGAATCATTACTATACCATTTCTATCAGAATACACTGTGGCTGTTTCACACTGTAGATTTAGTAGCATTGCTGGATACATATAGTACAGAAAACTAGCAAAATTCGAAATAGCATACTATTCTATTATAACTTTATATTGGGAAAAAATAGCTTAAGATTTTTATGATAGATGCGATTCCGAATTCAGCCTTTTTCTGTCATTATTTATTTATTGGAATCAGTTCTCTACCCACCTCAGGTCATTAAAACCATTTAGCAGCTCAATGATTCAGACTCTAATAGTATATTCCATGTTCACTGTATGTTTACGGCTATATCTTATCTTTAAAGTCAACTGAATAATATTGCTTACTGTCCTTCCACAATTTATTCCATTAATTTCCATACAGTACATAAATCAGAGTCCTACAGCATTTAACAAATTCTCTTTCTTCTTATATTTGACTCTTGCCATATTGTAGATGAAAACTGGTTGTTTTTGATGGATCTTTAAGATTGAAGCAACATTAAAGTAAATAAATCAGAGTATCCTCGCTGAATATTTCTGCCATGAATGTGCTAGCTATGTATCCCACCACTGCACAAGCACAAGGGTGGGGTGCCATATAAGCACCACCCTTCATATCAGACAAAAATAAATAAATAAATAAACAAAAAAACAAACAAAAGAATCACAAGATTTCCCTCTCACAATGTATTAGGCTGATGTGTTTGGACTGGAAACCAAACATTTAAATAATATGAATCAGAAATGAACACAAGCAAGATGTCATCATGTTGCAAAAAGCATAAAGCGGATATGACACATCGCTCAAATGTGTCGTGATGGAAACAGCATATCATAAATCTAGACAAATGTAAATGATGAGGAATATTCTGCTTTTGTCACAACGCCACAGTTGACCAATCCCTAGATTCGGGAAAGCATTAAAAAAGAGGCTTTTAAGTGCTGTTAGAGTCGGTCATTTGTCATACATCAAGATGGTGTGACAGGTGCCATATAATATTTAGCTGAAGGACGGATTTACACAAGTAGGTGTTGACTAAGTGGAGTAAGAAACCAATCTGTGTTTATGTGTGTGCATCCTTACACCCTGGGACCTGATCAGCACTATCATTTGCCCACATGTCCACTGTGCTGTGCTGTTTGCTGTCATAAAAAAAAGAAAAGAACAGAACAGACAGAGCCAGTGAACAAATGCACACTGATCTAAACACTACAGACCTCTCGCCCTCGGGACTCCTCTTCCCCCTCACGTAGCCCCAGCGCGAGGCTTCGTCTCTAGAGCAGCCGCTCAGACATCTGCTATGAAAGTAGAGCCAGATCTGACAGGGCATGCAACCAGCCAAAGCAAGAAACACTACAGCACCTCCGGCTCCACAGCTGAATATATATCACATCAGCAGTGACATTCTGCTTTAATAATGGAGACGGGGCAACAAAACAAATGCCATCTTGTCTCGGACTGAATAACGTCTCTGTTGTAATTTATCCTATGGAAAATGTTTTCATGTCACATTGATAGCTAAAGATTGTAATTTGCTGTCTCTCTCACTCTGTCTCTATCTCTCTTTTTAATCCTACCATTCTTTTTTTTCTTTTTTTGAGACAGGAGATGAATAAATTAAGACATTCTAAATGAAAATTTAAATTAGATTAGCTAAAGCCGTGGAAGAAAGTCAGGGATGTCAGCTGCTAAAAGAAAGCATCTGCTAACTGACAAATGACAACAGTTGCTAGCAAGACTTTACATAAAATATGAATATATCTTGCACTGAATGTTGATTTTTATCAACACACACACACACATTGCTATCAATACAGTATTAGCATGAACAAGATTTTATGAACAAATTTATGAATTATTTTCCTTTTTTAAATGTTATTTTCTGCCTTATCTCTATATAGAAAAAATGTGTTGTTTCATAGTATGCTAGTATTACAAATTCAGTCTTACTCCTTATATTTTATTTTTATAGATTTCTACCCACTTCAGTGCAGTAAAACCATTCAGTGGCTCAGTCTGTCTAAAATAAATAAATAAAAAATTCATTTTTTTCCCTCTGACTTTTAAAGTTATTTAAATATTATTACTTATTGTCCATCCACAATTGTACAAATTAATTCACAAATAGCCTAAACACCAGAATTTATACTACTAATATACTACTATCAATAGTACTGTCACATTTGAGATTTAATGAATAATGTATTGCACAATATGATGATGCAATGCACAGCATTATTTTCCAGTTATTTTTGTTATATATTTTCCATAAAAAATATTTAATAATGAAACAAACAAACAAAAAACAAAACAAATAAAAGAGGTATTTTTTGTTTAGGATGATGATATTATTGCAAAGGTTATGTAATGACTTCATGCAAAGGTTATGCAATGACTGCTAATCAAGACACCTCACTCAAAGTCAAACTAACCCACAGAGAGTCTGACCGTCACGCATAAAGCGTGCCCTACAACATTCAATTCAACAAAAACAGACATTTCCCCGGAGTGTGGCTTCCTCCCACTGGAATACACATCCTCCATCCTCTCCTTAATTCTGTTGCGTGCCCTCCCTTCAACCCTGCTCTCCGTCACACTCTCATCTCAATGTTCTTACTCCTCTCTATTTCCTCTCCAGTTTTCATCCCATCCTTTCACTGAAAATGTTCGTCCACCCCAACACGCACACACATTCATTCACATGACTGCTCAATAAAAATCTCTTTAAAAATAAATACAGACGCACACGCACACACCTGCTTGTTATGCCCCGTGGACCACAGCTGTTGGCAGTGGTGCTGAAGATGCAGGCAGTAAGAAAGAAGGGACAGAGGAGCATGCTGGCCGTCGACTCATATTATTCCCCCATTTTTTCATTTTCCCAAGATCAATGGGCGAGAGTGAGAACAAAAAGAGAGAGAAAGAGAGACTGAGGGAGAGAGGGAGAGTGAGCGAGACACCCACCAAAGTGACAGACAGACTCTCTACCACAAAACTTTAACCTTCCAACTGATGACACAAGAGAGGAGTCCCCCCAGCCATATTGAGTCTCTCGGCTGTTTACAAACCACAAACATGTGATCTACTTTTAGACTTTTCTTTTCTAATTTTAAATGAACAACGACACAGCATGTCAAACTGCAAAAAAAAAATATAAATTCTTAATCAGTTATTTTTGTCTTGAAAAAATATATAAACATGTTTAACGTTCAGAGACCCGCTTTAGCAGAATTACAACAGCTGTTGAAAACAATTAAACACTTATTTTCTGACTAAATACAGGTTAAGACATACAAGATATAGCAGCAGCTCACACTTGGAAATGTATCATTAAAATACTTCTGGCAGGAAACTTTTTTAATTATAATATTTATATGTAGTTACAATGTGATTTGCCAGCATGCCAAAATCACATAAGTTGGGCAATGCACCTGCTGACTGGTGATTGGAATTATAAACAAGTGAAAAGGAAATTATCTTGACTTGTAGTATACTTTCTAATAAATAGATATACTGTATTATAACCATATATCTATTATTATATATATATATATATCTATTAAATTTAACAAGATTGTAATCTTAATGGAGACGAAAGAAAGCATGGCACAACTCGGTTATCAATTTGCACTGGCTACCCAAGAGCTGCTCGCATTTAAATTACGGCATAAATGTTTGCCGACAAAACCACCATCTGGCTATCATGCACCACCACATCAACTAAATTTATTTCTTCAGAGTTATGTGCCCTCTAGAACCTTGCGTTCGCAATCCGGGAAATGGCTCCTAGCTTGAACATTAGATTCTATGTGCAACCATTCTCCATTGACGACTCTAGTCGGCAAACCCATAAAACTACATTTTCCAATTCTGACATCTCCTTTTCATTAAATCATCGTATTCTAGATTTCCTGGTGGAACATCGACAACTACGGCCCCGCAACTCACACTCTGAGCCGCATGCTAAGTCCTCCTTACTAACCAGCCTTCAAGAATCGACTAAAACACGTCTGTTCCACCTTTATTTGACCCTTTAACTCTAACACTTTCTATTCTATTTTATATTGACTTTTAGCTATATTTATCTTCTTTTTAATATATTATTATTTGATTAAAAATTACAAACAACAAACAAACCCTACCTGCCTTCTTATTTTTTTATTCTATCTAGTGTTTTTCTTTGTGTGTGCTGTGTCTACAGTGTGTATATATATATATATACAGTGTGTATGGAAAGTATTCAGACCCCCTTAAATTCACTCTTTGTTATATTGCAGCCATTATCTAAAATCATTTAAGTTAATTTTTTTCCTCATTACTGTACACACAGCACGAAATTGCATTTTCAGAAAGCAAGCACAGAACTTGGTTACATTTTGCATGTTTATAAAAACATAAAGCAACTGAAATATCACATGGTCCTAAGTATTCAGATCTTTTGCTTGTGCACAACCCACCTTATATTTACACTCAGGGCTCCATTCTCTTGATCATTTCCCTCTGACGATGGTTTATACACCCTTCATTTGAGTGTCCAAGCTGTGTTGATTTAAGGGAAGTGCGACAGCCAATTGATTAGGTATTATAGAGACACAGCTGGCTCTATGCCACAGGACCTTACCACCGCCTCACAGTGCCATGCTCAGAGCAATGAGAATCATGACGGTTCAAAACTGAACTGCCCCCTGTAAGAGCTCAAGAACAGAATTGTGGCCAAGGCACAGATTGGCCAAGGTTCAAAAAAATTTGCTGACTAAGGTTCCTAAGAGCACCAGTTGGGCTCAGTACATATACTCCCTTAACATGGACGCGTTATGGGGAGCAAACAGAACCCTTCTAAGCTACGCTTGCCGCTAAATCCTAGACCGCCTTAGCCCCACATTAAATCGCCATCCGCCTTCAATCCGGGCGTCCGAGAAGAGCCTTGGTGAGAGAGGTAAGAAGAACCCAAAGATCACTGTGGGCTGAGGCTCCAGAGATGCAGTCAGAGAGTGGGAGATATAGAAAGTTTCTGTGCCAACCCGCTCAAACTCACAACCAATCACCCCACTCCGCAATCATCCACCAGCGGGTGCTTTATGGGTAATAGATGTGCAGCCCCCAACGGCCGGAATACCCTTTCACTACATGTGCAAGACACCTGACTTCAGCGCGAAAGCGCCTCCCCCTCAGCGCCATCCTTGCAGGTGGCTGTGTGGTCCCCACACTCCTTGTTCTCCTCTACCACCTAACGGACTCCAGTCAGATGGGCCCTCTTTAATCTCTTACTCACTTACCACAGCCTATCCTGGTGGCAAACATCGCTGAATAGAACGTTGTGTGGCCTTAATTTAAGCGGTATGTGTCGGACTGAAACCAGGCACAATGTTCTCTTCACATGTCCAAAACTAGTCCACACACATGAGTTCGACTTGTTACACGACATAGTGTGTTGTATTTTCTTTAGAGGGCTTCCTCTTAGCATTTTTCATTTGCTAGGTTGGGGGTGTTTTTCCAGCTGCAGGGAACAAAGAACGCACCTGGTTCAAATCGACTGGGAAAGATGAATGCTCGGCCCAAGTACAAGGGATATCCTGGATGAAAAACCTTCTCTCTCTCCATCGCAGAGTGCTCCAGGACCTCAGACTGGGACCGAAGGTGTCCTAACTCAACAAGACAATGCCCTCAAGAACACAGCTAAAATAACGAAGGAGTGTTTTCACAACAACTCTGTGACTGTTCTTTGTTCTTGAATGGCCCAGCCAGAGCCCCTGACTTAAACCCAATTGAGCCTCTCTGGAGAGACTAAAAATGGCGGTCCACCAATGTTTACCATCCAACCTAACAGAACTGGAAGGATCTGCAAGGAGGAATGGCAGAGGGATCCCCAAAATCCAGGTGTGAAAAACTTGTTGCATTTTTCCCAAAAAGACTCATGGCTGTATTAGCTCAAAAGGGTGCTTATACTAAATACTGAGCAAAGGGTGTGAATACTTAGGACCATGTGATATTTTAGTTTTTCTTTTTTAATATATCTGCCAAAAATGTCAACAATTCTGTGGTTTTTTGTCAATATGGGGTGCTGTGTGTCCATTAATGAGGAAAAAAATTAACTTAAAGTATTTTAGCAAATGGCTGCAATATAAAAAAAAATGAGTGAAAAATTTAAGGGGGTCTGAATACTTTCTGTACCCACTGTATATACACCTTGCTACGTGTACTGTTTTAGGCTAACCGAGACTTGTCATTTGAACTTATATATTGTTGCTCTTTTGTTGTTTTGACTCCTTTATGTCCTCATTGGAAGTCGCAGTGGATAAAAGCATCTGTAAATGATAAAATTAATGTAAAATGTATTATATATATATATATCTATATTATATATATATATTATATATAATAGATATAACTGTATATATAACTCATGGTTAAAAATATCTTATATATGCCTGAATGTACTGTAAGTCGCTGTGGATTTCACAGCAGTGTCTGGCTAAATGCATAAACTGTAAATGTAAATTGGTGTAATATGTAACACTTTACAATAAGGTTCATTAGTTACCTACTTTAGTTTACACGAACTAAGAATGAACAATACTTCTACAACATTTATTAATCTTAGTTAATGTTAATTTCAACATTTACTATGCATTATTAAATCATAAGGTCAAAAGTTTGTGCTTGTTAACATTAGTTAATGCACTGTGAACTAATATAAACAAAAAATGATTGACTGTATTTTTATTATCTAACATAAACAAAGTTTAATAAATACTGTAATAAATGTATTTTTTCATTGTTTGTTCATGTTAGTTAATACATGAACTAAAATTAACTAATGGAACCTTATTGTAAATTGTTACCTTAATATTAAATAGCAATATATATATCTACCTCTATCTATCTCTATAGAATATATATACACAATACATCGTATTGGTCAAAATTATTGATTTTTCTTTTATGTTAAAAATCATTAGGATATTAAGTAAAGTCATGTTCCATGACGATATTTTGTAAATTTATTACCGTAAATATATCAAAACTTAATTTACTACGTAATATGGCTTGACTAAGAATGTCATTTGGCAACTTTATAATGTATTTTCTCAATCTTTGTTATTTATGTATTTATTTATGCTCCCTCAGATTCTAGATTATTATAGCTTATTTATTCAGGCTTTCAGATCTCAGTTTAAAAATATTTACTTATGACTGGTTTTGGGGCCAGGGTCAACACACACACACACACCACACACACACACACAAACAGTATATATATATAATAATTTAATATATATATATGTATATCTATATTATTATATATATATATATATAATAATATATATATATATATATATATATAATATTATATATATAATTATATTATAGTTTTATACTGTAAAACAATACATAGATTACAATTCTTATTTGTATCGTATTGTGAAAAAAAAAAACATTTAAACAGCTTCAACCTTTCGAGCCCCACTATAGCAGAATTGCAACAGTCAATTAAAATCAAATACTGCATATATATATTTACCTTTTTAGTTAAAACATTGGTACGAATGAAATTTATTATTTTTTGACGAGAGGGGTGTATATACGATATATATACTATATATAGATAATATATATATAGATACTGTACACACAAACACACACACACACACAACACACACACACAACACCATTACCCGCAACTGAAACAATGTAAGTGAATTTAAAAATAGCAAACTCTTGCTTCTCCAGCAAATGGATCATCGCTTGATATCTAGGGATGCATTGATATTGTATTTTTCCTGTGAATAAGACATTGCAGGCACCTGCTTAGTGTCCACATGGTGATGGATTGACAAACAGTCTGTTTATCCCTGCGTCACACATCAAACTCCGAGCACCCGTCTTGTGACCCAGGTGTCCTTGCAGGATGGCAAAGAATCTATAATCTCCTTAACTGCATAAAGGATTGCTGCAATTAGTATGACCGAGAGTTCCAAATGTTAATGGACTGCATTTCACTCCTTGTCAGCAACAACAGAGTGAACAGACAACACTTACTGCATTTTATGTTTGCTTCATCGTCATTGTTATGTGCACCAAAAGTTCTAGTACACCTTATGTGTCCCAAGACTAAATGCAAACAGAAAGCCATAAATTATTCTCTGGCTACAGCTGGAAAAATACACTTTTATAAAACCACAAAAAAATGCAGTGACTACAGCACTATTTAAAAGCAGCATGCTAATCAGTCTCTGCCGTTTTAGATTGCGCGAGTTTACTAAACAAATACCATTTCGTCTGCTTTGCTCTCTGTGGGCCGGAAGTGTCCATGCTTGTTTTATTTAGCAAATATTTTGTGTGCATGGGTGCAGGCTGAAAGAATATACTCTCACGTTTTACGAATGAGCACATCCATTTGATGTATTCTTTGTTTGTACTTACAGGCTTGCCCGTCTGCTATGAGTGACTGTGTCCATTTGTCTTAATAAACTTGCTGCTGCAAATTAAGACTTCCATCTGTTGGAGGTCATATCTGTATTTGTCATCCTCTCCCGAGACATAGGCTACATTATCCCATTGCGCTTCAGCTCAGGACATGTGTCACATGAAAATGCTGCGAAACCTATTCCGTGCAATGGCAGTGCAGTTTCTGTTGTGCAGATTCCATCAAATGCAAGAAAAAAGGTGGTTCAGTGAATGATGGGAAAGAAAAAAGAAAGAAAATGCTAGACATCCGCTAACATCTCCAGCTCATAAATTCCATCAAGGACCAAGGTTTTAAAACAGTCTATAGTGTGCACAATGACTGGCACACACACACTAAAACGGCACATCAGCAAAATACGCAGATGCGTGCTGTCAAAATATAAATCACCAATCACGGCACAACATAAACACAAGTGCCAGACCAGCAGAAAGAGAGAGCAGGAATATATGAACGTCATTTCGCGAGTGGCAGCACAGCAGGGCTAGACAGAGAGAGAGCGGGACTGACTCAAACACACTTAGGCACAAACCGCATAATTAAATGCAATGTTGTTTATGATTTCAAGCATTAATTGCTGGCCGGTGAGTTCAAGGTTCAGGTTTTACCCAGAGCTGCAGCATTGTTTGTTAAAGAGGAATGCCTTGTTTCATTTCAGCCTTTGGTGGATAATTTTAATGAGAATGTGGACTGAAAGGATTTAGAGGGATGCAAATGCAATTGTTCATTCAAATAAGGTTTGTTTGGGCTTTCTCAAATGATGTTCATGCATCGGTCATCAGTTTAATCAGGAATGGTGAGTTTTGACAACACATTCCTCAATTCTCCTAGAGCAGGGGTTTTCAAAAAAAAAATTGTTTGTGAAAATCCCAGTAATCTAATGTATTGTGTAGTTTCTGAAGAAATGTCTCAAATCGTTCACATTTGTCAAGAAACTAAAGTATTCGATCATGAATATCTGAGATTTCAAAATATGAACTCAAATTATCTTATTTCCTCAGCAATTTAAATCTGTATTTCTTCTAATATACTTGAATAATTCTGAGGCTAGAACTAATATGTCCATTAAAACTCTAAAATGATCCTATGAAATCCTTGCTAAACTCTAAAGACACATCAAGCACATCTTTCAGCATGATATCCAACACAACAACATGTTTTGTTATGAGTGGAGAGAAGAAAGGGAAAGAAGAAAGGGAAATAATCAGAATAGCAAGCAGCCATGCATCTCAGTTTAGTGTGAGGTTTGTTATTTTTAGCCAAAGCAGCAATAATTACCCTAGCAATGTCTAACAAAATTGTTCAGGCTCGGCTAAGCAATTAGGCCAGGCAGAGTGGCTAATGGAGAGAGAATTACACAGACCTTTCCCCCATTAGCTTCCATTTACACCAGGAAATTCACTGTGAGTACAGGCCAGACATGACTTCCAAAGATTAGGGTCTCTTTTTCTCCTCCTCTCCCTCTTTTAAGCTCACACGTGTGTGTTTTTTCCCCACTGTTAATTCACAGGTTTTTCAGTAGGTGTACTGATATAATTGGCGTAGGCTCAACTAGCGTCTGGATTACTTTGCGTATGGTGTCGAACTGGAAGGAAAAAAAACTCCCAAACAAACAACGTGTGACTTACACATAGATTTACAAAACCAATGAATATTCATGGCGATTCAATGCTCATAAAACACACGGAGTGTAGGCGCAAGACCAACACGTATTCACATGGCACCATCTATCAAAATTATTTACAGTGACTAACAACCCATTTCTGGCATATAAGATCTCTAAATACATAATAAATCAAAATAGAACTTAATATAAAAGTTAAATGTAAACCATTTCAGAGAGACATACATCAGAAGCGATTTCCATTTTAACCTTCATTCAAACCTTGCACGAATTCTCACTGTCTTCCGCCATTAGGGACTGTCAAATCAGATGTGACATCTCTGGGAGAAGGCAAATCCACAAGAATATTTAAAACATCCTTCAGTCTTTCAAGACCTGACTTGCCGGGGCCTGCCTCTCTAGCTGATGACTTTGACAATTAATTTGTGTCTTACAGATTACACCATCAACCGTTCCAACCCCAACACGTACATACACTCTTAAAAGAAAGGTGCTTCAAAGGTTCTTCAAGCGATGCCATAGAAAAAACATTTTTAGTTCCACAAAGAACCATTCATTCAAAGGTTCTTTAAAGAACCATCTCTTTCTTACCTTTTTGTAATCTGAAGAACCTTTTTTCGCCACAAAGAACCTTTTGTGAAACAGAAAGGTTCTTCAGATGTTAAAGGTTCTTTATGGAACCATTTAGACAAAAAAGGTTGTTCTATGGCATCGTGAAGCACCTTTTATTTTTAAGAGTGTAGCTGCATCCCTCCACACTCTAACCCCATGTGTGGAGGAATCTAAGATTAAACAGAGGATATTCTGAATTAATACAAAACCGGTGTAGGTGTAACCACGCGATAAAGAAGAGAAGTCCGAGGGATGGGTTGTGGCGATGGCGTCCCATCTGGTTTGTTTCTGAGGACGAGGACTCTCATCATTCTCTGGAAGTTAATGATTTCTCTCGTCTCTCGGAGCTTAATTTGCTAAATGAATTCAGATATCTCTTCTCTGGGATGGCTGTATGAAGAGGGGAGTAGATTACCCCTTGACCTGCTGAGGTACAAGCAATTAAAGAAGCGTCACATCAGTCTGTCAAGACGAAACACAAAGGCTCAAGACACCTAACCCAGTTAGAGGGCTCAACTCTTTAATAAAGAAAGTTTGGTATACTTGTCAAGATTCTAATGGCTCCTGTTACAGTGGGTAATTGGGAATTAGGCTACGTACATTGGGAATGAACATCCAGCCATTTGTCACCTCCCACCAGAGAAATAAATGATGGCTCGTACAATACCATATTAATAAATAGTTTCCTCTTCCTAATGTTATCAGTTTATCAACTAATCCTTAATGCGATTATATTATTAACCAATAAAACATAAGTCAATAAACACATTTTAAGCATTTGTGAGCTATTAGCATTAATGCAGTCCTTACCCTCCTGCTAATCAGACACACAGACCCACAGGATTTTAATCTGAAATCATACTTATGTAATCAACAGTCCAATTATACAATTTAATCTCATCTCAACATTTTCTGGTGGGTAAATCTGTGGCGTTTCAGACTGATAAGAAAGAAAGAAAGAAAGAAAGAAAAAAAATTATGGGGTTGAGCAGCTCTGTGCTTTTTTTTTAGGAGAGGAGATGGATTAGCATTGAGATAATTAGGGAAAGAATGCGGAAGAGAAATCAATCTGGTGTCTTCGTTTGATGTGTTATCAGAGCTGGGCTGTCTGCGGTGATGCGATCTGACTTATAATCGATAGTGATTGTGCCGTGTTCTCGTATGCTACTGTGGCTACTGTTCTGGCACATCAAAGCCAGCGGTTGAAGTTTGTCATGATGATCTAGGGGACCTCGGGGATGTGGAGACATGCTTGGGTACGCTCACAAACACACGTTCAGATGCTGATATCGTTGGAATGATAATACAAAAATCCTGGTTTCATTTTCGTTGTAAGCTGCAAACAAAATCGTGCACTGCAACTGTGATAAATGCATGTTTGATTCTCTTAACAAGCTGTAATACATACCTGAGCAGCTGTGAATTATTCACTATTGTAGGGAGAAGTTCAGGGCGAAGTGGAGAGTGTAAAATTGACAAATAGGATAAGCTGAAGGTCAAATCAATGAGCACCATTCTCATAATAGACCTCAGATATAGAGTACAACAATGCGTAACTGAGCAATTTGTTGTTCGACTCTGGCTGCACTGGATCTGTTGGCTCAACAGCAAAGTTTTTAATTTTGCCCTGTTCGCCAGAACCCTAAAAGGTGTAAAATTTGAATCCTGTCCGTAAATAAATTGAATTAGCTATGTCTGAGTGGACTGCATCCTTCGCTGTAGCAACAATAAATATTTGGCCTTTCCTGTTTCTCGGTCCACAGTCCCTTGGGCTCCATGGACTAACATATTACATTTTCAAATAGGAATTCTAGTGCTTCTTTTGTTCATGCATTCTTAAAAGTTGCATTTATTTAATTTTAGAATCTTTTACCCCAAAATACTTCAAGAATGCATAAGTGTGGTCAAAATTGTGCTCCCTGTATAAGAATTTGAATATACACAAATAGAAATGATATACGTGGTAACACTTTATAATAACTTTGATTAATAAATCATTAACAAACATATATAATGCTTAACGGATCATTAGTTAATATATATTCACATCGAGAATATGAGACATGTGCTGTTAATGTGACGATTAACTTATTAAACCTTGCCAAATGATTAACAGATCATTATTTAATGTAAATTGAAATCCTTAGAAAGATCATCAAACTTTCAATTCATATGATCATGCATTTAAAAAAAATCTTCAAATAATTTTGATAGATGATTTACAATGATTAAAAGCTTCATTAATAAATAATTAACAGACAGTAAATAATGCTTAAGGGATCATTAGTTAATGTTTACAAATGTCATTAAACTTTCAATGGATTTTAAAAATCTACAAATTATTTTTACAGAAATTATAAAATATTTACAAGCTTATTTGTTAATGTACGTTTGAATGCTTACAAATGTCATTAAACTTCAGTTTACATATTAGCTAATGCTCTTTTTTGCATTTACAAATGTTGTGAAAATATAGCTTTACAAGTTATTTTAATCACTTCACAAATTATTCATGTTAATATAGTCATTAACTCATAATCAGTCTGTAAAGGTCTTGGTTTGTTGTGTAGACTTCCTATTTGCACATCTAAATCATTTATTAATCATTTGTTAATGTTTTTGCAGTATCCATTCTAAAGTGGAAACTATTCATCAATTGTAAATGTTTATAAACATTTACTAATCATTAGTACCTTTATGAGCAATCATCTCAATGGTTAAAAAAGTGCCCCAAATGACCGGAATTCATGCTATATTTTCACATCTTTACAAATCATTTAATAATCATTTGTTCATGTTTTTGCAGTACCCAATCTAAACATGAGACTATTCATCATTTGTAAATGTTTATAAACATTTACTATTTTTTTTAGTATCTTTATTGGCACTGGACTTTATCTACTGTAACAACGTTTGTGTAAAAGGTGCTTAGTTAAGTTTAGCTTAATGCTTTGGTAAAGACAGAACACACATTGTAATTTGGGTGCAAAACACATTTTTATTACCTCAACACTTATATACTGCAAGTATACTATTTTGTATCATTAAACAGAATATTCCTTGAATCATACATCATACGTTCAAAACTCTGCAGCTCGCTTGATTACCCACACAAGAAAGAGCGATCAAATTACCCCAATCCAATCACCTTCACTGGTTTCCGGTTTCCTTGTGCATAAACTACAAGATACTAATTCTCACCTATAATGCTCTCCATAACCTTGGTCCTACATATTTATCTGACTTACTTCTGCCTTATGTTCCTGTCCGCTCGTTATGATCTTCTAGTGAGGGATTGTTAGTCACCCCTAAGTTTCGTCTGGTGACTATGGGATCTAGAGCTTTCAGTGTTGTGGCTCCCAGATTGTGGAATGCTCTTCCCCAAAACATCAGTCAAGCATCCTCCCTTCTCTCCTTCAAAAACCTCTTAAAAACAATTTTTTTCTCTGAGTATTACTCTTCAGCTCTCAGTCTGTAATTTTTACCGTCATGAATGTTGATCTACATTCTCATGTATCTCTGATCTAACTTTGTAAGTGGTCTCTGTATATTACTCTCAGCTCTTGCTATGTGTTCTGTCTTCTGGTTTTGATGTTTATCTGTTTCTGTTCCTTAAACCTGACTTGTAAAGTGACCTTAGGTTTTGGAAAGGCGCTATATAAATAACAATTATTATTATTATTATTATTATCAACAGGAGGAGAAAACATTTTCATTTCATTTTTTCATTTATCAAACCATGCAATATAAACAGATTGAATTGTGTTGCCTTTTAGTAATCAAATTGACCCCTGCACACTGCTGACCCTTTACACAACCCTTAAACCTACCCATACCACCAAACCTGAGCTTAACCTTACCCGTATCACACTTCAATAACAGCAACAGTGTTGTGCATTAACAAAAGCTTTTAATCATTGTATAACATTGTATAACATAATTTGTAGATTTTCAAGATGTGCATGATCATATGAATTAGAAGTTTAATGACATTTGTAAGCATTTTATTTAAATTAAATGTTAATTATTAGGTAATGTTTATACATTTATACTAATAATACATTACAAGCACATTATTTAACGTTTTCTACATATTTGAATATACATTAACTAATGATCCATTAAGCATTACATAATGTTTGGTAATGACTTGTTAATGAAAGCTATTCTAAAGTGTTACCCACTTTAAGAAAAGTACATAAAATAAGGCCCAATGTAAAATGTTAATATGAAGAAAATCTCCATATTGTTTTTTTTTTTTTTCAAAAGTTGCATTGTGTTGTGCTTCAACGTTAAAGGAAAAGTCAGTAAACTTAACAGGTAATGTACTGGCAGAAAATAATCAATTTCAACATTTTTTTTAACAGTATATAACGTGTTAATGTGAGACATTTGCTGGCTGCTTTTGCGGTTTAATAAGCTGTGATTCTTGCAGATACGGCCAAAACATTGCTAAAGTTCAGTGAATTTAATGATTTTACCAGAAAAAATGAAATAATAAATAAATAAATAAAAATCAACCCTATCAGGAAAATATGAACTCCTTTATGAATTATAGGGGTAATTATCAAAACACATGATAAAACCACCAGTGTTTTAACATATGTTGCAAGATGACTGGCCATAGATGAGATGTCTGGTATAAACGGAGTGTACAGTATATGCTGTTGGGGCAAAAGAATGGCATACTTTTTCTTACCAGTTTATCCTGAGAGTGACAATATGATAATAAATTAAGGGGGAATTTTATTTACGTGTCTGTCTCGTCCTCCTTCAGGGGCAGAAATTTAAAGGATCAGTGGATCAGATCATTAAAATAAAATCCCCTCATCTCTGCTTGAGCTCCTCTTCATTCCTGTTCAACCCATGCATGAAGGAAAGAGTTAATTACTAGGATTTTAGTCATTGCAGTAGTGTAGCTCCGTGCTAATGTCTTCCCCTGATCCTGCCATCTGTATCCCGTCACTGCAGCAAATTACAACCATGAAAAGATAAAACACATATAATATTGAAATGTTTACAAAAGTTAATAAATATTTGCTCGCTGTGTGCTAGCAAATCTGGTCCCATTCCAGTCGGTTGTGAATTTTGTGATTGCTTTTTAAATGGGCAAACATCTAACATGCCTCACACAGGTATTCCTTGCCACGTGTTTAGGTCACATGAGCAGTATTTCTGCTAAAACAAGCCTGAAGGACATTTTGGTGGCTCGTTTGAAAGCTAAAATGGAAAGACTCGTTACATCTGAAACAGATTCAGCCCCTAAATAAAGTACTGGAGATGTACACATCCAGTCGCTCCTGGTTAGCTGTACCGCACAAACTTGCTTCCCCAATTACCCTCTCTAATGCCACTGACGTCTCCATAGTCAGCCCATTTGTTCACTTCACACAGCCGGTTCTGATGGGAGATTAGGCTTGAATAATAACCCAGAGTTGAGGCCATCTCTATTCCATTCCAAAAGGTCCACATCCATTTTCCCTGTCGCTGGGCTGGGGTGAGCCCTGGGGGCTGTGTGTTGTGTTTATACTGATGTAGCTGTCCCTCGCTTCATTATTAGAGCCCTTTCTCCGATGGCATTTCCAGTAAGAGAAGCCGTCTGTGGACATTCAGGGGATAGGAGAAGAATAAATGATTCAGTTAAGGTTTCAGTTAGGAAAAAAGGAAGATGGTAAAACAGAGGCGGCTGTAATGAGTCCATATATCTGTAATGCAAGATATACAGAGAGAGATTCTGCTCGGTACTTTACGTCCAGACGTTTCGGTGCTTGAGCAAGCTTTTATATTTGTGGGCATCTGCACTCTCGAGCAAACGTGCCGGGAAAATATAATGTGCTAGACGGTGGCTTTTATGCAAACTCCTTTTAGAAATGAAACACAATTATTCCGGCATAAAACAAAGGAAGTTCCCATCTCTTCTGTAATGATGCAACGGCTGTTTTCAGGATGGTCTGGATTACCGTAGGGTGATCGGAGACGCTTCTCCTTCGTCACTACCTGTTGAGATGCATGTTAATGTGGCAGACGCGCACAAACCCTCTCAATCTCTCGCTGTGTTTCAAAATCCACTTCAAGCAAACTTGCATCTGTCTTGCTTTATATTTCGCCCAAGGTATTTAGCATCTTGCCTTATACTTGCATCATCAGTCCCTTGCACTCTCTCTCTCCCTCTAATGCTCTCTCTCTCATCTTTCACACCAGCATTCAGATCGTACTCATCAACCTCTGTGAGTGGCTCTCCATGCAGATAACAATGGGCACGTTGGGAGTTGCGACATGAGACTATTGTTTAGTTCTTCTTGCAAGGTGACCTCCATCCCACCAAAAACACAGTCAAAAAGAAAATATGCACAATAGAGCTGCCTGCAGCTAAATAAACGTCTCAGGTTACTTATGTAACCAAGGTTCCATGAGTAGGGAACGAGACACTGCATCCACAAGGGGTCGCTATGGGGAAACGCCTCGTCGTGACCCATGTCTGAAGCACACATTGAAAAAACACCAACTCATTGGCCGGCTACAGCCATGACGTCACTACCGGTGCGACTATATTATAAATAGGCGCCGGGAGCACACATTATTCACTTCTTTGTCTGAAGCTTGCGTCCTCAGCATGGCAAGAAACATAGAGGACGCAGTGTCTTGTTCTCTACTCAGGGAACCATGGTTACATAATTAACCTGAGACGTTCCCTTTCATGGGTACTTCGAACTAATTCCTCTAGGGGCAGCTATGGGTAACGGTATACCCACGCCATCATGGTGAGGGGAGTGCATGCCAGAAACCTATGGCGTGCACTAAGTACCAACTCTACCATATTTCTATGGGAGTTGCCCCTGGGACGTTTAGGCGGCTGTCAGTGACGTTATTCCCTACAGCCAAAGCCCTAGGCTACATACCCCCCAAAAAATTTTCCTGTTAGGGCCAGAACTCCTGGGCCTGGGTTAGAGCTCAAGGCTTGGAATCAGGAATTTATTCCTTTAAGGGAATACGACCAAGATCCTAGAATCATACTAGTCTTGGCCTGTCACACAGGGGCTACCGCACGTTCTCTTTGTATGTGGTGAAGGAACTGTCTCAACAGCTCCTTAGTAGCACCCTGTTAAGTAGGTATCCAGAGGATACATATGTGGAGTGGTGCCCAAGGCAGAACCGGGGTTTTACACCACTCAAAAAGAGCACGAAGTCTTACGCGTAGCTCTTACCATACAGGATTTATAGAAAAGTGGGCAAAGCATAACGTGAACACCTACCACTTATGTGGATTTTAGAAAAGTGGCAAAGCATAACGTGCACACTTACCAACTATGTGGATTTTAGAAAGTGGGCAAAGCATAATGTGCACACACTTGAATACCATTCTAGTGGTTTCTCGTGGCACCCTGAAAGAGCAGTCCATAGATAGAAATAGCGTATCCCCAGACGCTATATCGACGGCTATAATGCTGGAGTGGCTAGCAGTAAATCTGTACCTGAGGGAGCAACATCCAGCTCTGAATCGAGAGGGAGCTCAACCTACAGCATGTTCCAATTGTGGAACAGCTTCCTTTTATTCAGCTGAGGGAGCAACACACCCAGTTCTCAATTGAGAGGGGGGCTCGACCTGCAGCATGTTCAAAACTGGAACAGCTAGCAATAGTTTACCTAGCTGTGGGGGCAACACACCTAGTTCCCAGTCGAGAAGGGGGCTCGGCCTACATCATGTTCCAATGCAGGAACGCTAGCAGTAGTTTACCTTGGCTTAGGTATCCCCACCCTCTCTCACGCTATTTACTCGACCTGCAGCATGATTGAAAAATCAGAGGTGTAAGCATACTGCAGTCTAGCCAAACTCTCATTCCAGGTAACCCTTTGATAAAAGTGGAGCATTGCTCAATACTACCACGAGGATAGCCCATGGAGCGAGGAATCTAACTCTTCAGAGAGGATTAACGCTCGAAAGAGACATCATACTCACAATAACCCTCAATGGTGAGGGGGTGATGCCTCAAGGGGATATACTGGTGATCGGGAAAAACCCCTCAGGTCGACCCAGATACGGTAGACCAGTCAGTGTAGCATGAAAGCGTAAACCCCAGCCCGGACGTCCAGGAAATTTTCTGGCCGTGACACCGGGGCCTGATAATCACAAAACTCCCGCAGAAGCCTATGTTATAGCCGCATGATCCAGGAAGTATGAAACCGAAACCTTACTTACCTTCTGGACATACCTCGACGAGTGAAATAAACACTGCAAATCGAGCACCCGGTTTCTGAACCCAGCACGGGAAATACTGCAAAGAAACTAGCAGAAGTTTACACACACCCACCAGTTCCCTACACTACATATCTTTAATACATTATTTAGACATGGATCGTCTCACCCACCCGGCTCCCGCGTTGTAGCTCTGGTCCGAAACGCCTCTAGACCGTACCTTCATTAAGGTGGTTACTATGATAACTCACCGAACCAACCCAAAACACTAGGTCCCGAAGGATACTGTTATCATGCAGCTGCCCACCTTACCTCGGTCAGGTGGAGTTATGGTGGTTACAGGGGAATTAGGAAGGGAAAGAAGGGTAGATGTTACAACCCCTGAGGGAAAACGTATAAAGTGATACCTATATACTCTATCCGACGAAAGCGCGACGGCCTTGTCTGTATCACCTCCCTCGGTCTTGCCTCCCTCCCTCGACCCAGACTTCTACCCCTACCCCTATGGCGGAGGAGGAGCGCGAGTCACGACACTAGCCTTCTGTGCTCGTCTCTGATCCTCAAACCGAGACGGACCAGGACCCCTGGGTTGTTCGTGCTCAGACCTGGACCTTCGTGGAATGAAGGTTTGAAGGCCGCTGAGCGCGCCTTCGCCGCCCTGAACTTTTCGACGACCGTCTCAATGGATGTACCAAAAAGTTCAGAGGGCGAATCTGGGGCATCGAGAAGAAAGCCCCTTTCATTCTTCCCGATGTCTGCGAGGTTTACCCACAGATGCCTCTCCGTTACTACCTTCGCCGCCATAGATCTGCCCATGGCAGGGGCAGCCTGCTTAGTAGCACGAAGAGCACGATCCGTGGTGCGGCGTAACTCAGCCATCTCATCAGAAGAAAGGCCCGCGCCTTTATCCAGGTCTTTCAGCAGAACAGCCTGGTATGCTTGGAGCACCGCCACCGTGTGCAGTGAAGCAACAGCCTGACATGCTGCTGCGTATGCCCTGCCATTCAAACAAGATGTATCCTGAAGGGGCTTGGATGGCAAGGAGGGAGTTTTTAGAGATGATGTCTCTCCCATAGAGAGATAGCTAGCTAGCATCTCTTCTACAGGGTGCATTCTCTCATAGCCGTTTTCGCGCATTGCCTCGATGTTGGCATAACTTGTATGTTGGAATCGATGGATGCGTGAGGAAAATGGCCTTTTCCATTCCTTCTCGATCTCAGTATGGATATCAGGAAGGAAAGGAAGACTCACCTGAGCTGGGGGGTTATGGCCAGAAAGATAACGTTCATCGAGACGACCTCGCGACGTCACTTTCTTTGCCCGCTTCCACGGCAAGTCAAATCTCGCTGTGGCGTGATCCATAACTTTCAAAAGCTCGTCATATGCAGGGCAGGAGGTTTGGGAAGGCTCAGCCTCAGCTTCTTCTCTCTCATCATCCATTTCCTGCTCTTCCTGGGCTGAACCCAGCAGAGCACTGGCCCCTGGTTCAGAAGATGTTAATGAAATAACATCATCCTCCAGTGGCCTGTCTCTCGCCCCCCCGCCGATGAGCGCGAGAAGGAAAGTCCCTCTTTAAACTCATCGGCTAGGTCCACCTGAGATCCCCACGAGCTCTTTCTCCTCCGTGCCTCAGCAGCGGAAGGTCCTGAACCGCGGGAAGCAGATGGCTGCTCCTCTTTACTTGAAAAGAGAGACAAATTTTTTTCATTGGAAAAAAACTCGCAATGCACGCAGATTGCCCTCTCGAGGACATCGCGTGTGTGCTCTTCACCCAAACAAACAACACATAAATTGTGTGTGTCATCTGGTGTCAAATAGTGCTGACACGGATGCACACACCTTCTAAATGCTCTACTAGTGCTCGCCATAATAAATAGATAGCTCTTACTTTTTCCTTGAAACTGCACAACTCTTCAACAGAACATGCAATGAAGAGCTAATAGAATTATTGTGTAGCTCCCGGCGCCGATTTATACTGTAGTCGCACCGTTAGTGACGTCATGGCTGTCGCCGGTCAACGTGTTGTTGGTGTTTTTTCAATTTATGCTTCAGACACGGGTCACGACGAGGCGTTCCCCATAGCGACCCCTAGAGGACGCAGTTCGAAGTTCCCATAAAAGGGAACAATAGTATTTTTGAGCTGTTTCGCTTACACAGCCAATGGGGATGACATTTTGTTCTTGCTTTCTCGCTCTTTCGAGACTCGTGAGGAGCGTTAAATTCGCAAAAGACCTTTCAGAGGGCCTATTTCGGTTCTAATTATGATATTAGGCGTAAGGTTACATTTGATTAACTGCTGTTCAATACTGCTGACATCCAGCGAGATGTAATATTGAACAGACTCACCTCCTTCACTTCTCCCTGAACTCGCTCGATCTACCAGCAACAAGCCTGTAAACAAAACAACTTTAATCTCGAATTCAAAGGTAAGCTAGTTCATTGAATTCACAACCTCAAATGATTTCCATTTGGAACGTGATTGAGCTACACACAGTCCTTTAGCAGCTTGCATGGCATTCTGAATGCACGAGATTACACTGTCCCCCTGCCTAATGAAGATGCAGTGCGCTGGGCTGTGTTTCTCTCCCCCGTGAGCCCTTGTGGCAAATAGCTAAATGGCATCTGATTAAAGACCCTGCATCAAAGGCAACCTGCCAATAAAAATTTGCTTTGACCCTAAATGATCCAAATGAGCCGAGTCATCTTGGGTTTACTGCACACGCGGCACAATCATCTTAGGTTTACTGCAATGGAATGGGCATGGTTCAAATCTATTCATGCTGACGGAGACTTGGCAGATTCAAGACGATCTAAATTTACTGTTATTCTCTTTGAACGAGTGTGTTGAGTAATATTTGCAGTGCAGGGCCTCTGCAGAAAATGCAGGTGGAATTTTGATGCTGAAAGCAAGTAATTGCACAATAGGCGTACAGGAGGAAGCAGAAAGTCTGATGCATTTGATATAAATCCTGCCTTCTTCAAAAGCACAGATATAGATACTATCGTTAAGTAAATCATTCAAAGTTTTGTCAGAAACAACCATAAGGTGCACAGAGAGAGTGAATTGCTGTGGTTATACAGTGCTGAGAAAGCATGTGTTTTGTGTCTGGGCGTGAGTGAGACGAACTCATCTCTTTGATATAAAAGGATCAAAGGAGCTCACAGAATGTTCTCCTGAAATAATTGATGTGAAGAAAATCAATTAATTTGTTTACCCTCAGCCTTCGCAAAACACACCTTTTATAGCTCGAGCTTAGGATACTTTGCTAATAGATGTGATGAGAGGTTGTGGTCATTCAAGACTAAAAGCTGCTTATGGAGCAAACAAAACTGCATCTCTATCATTGCTGGTGATATAATACATGTCATATTCCAGACCTCTGCAGGGGCATTACATCTAAGTTCCAGTCTCTATGCAGCAGGCTACTCTTGTTCCCAATGGACAACTTGTGCTGCCTCTTGAATCTATCGAGTATATTTCTATTGATTGTCCGCTGGGCCTTCAGCAAGAGGTCAAAAACACCATCTGGCTAGGAAAAATATATACTACTGGTTAAAAAAAAAGTTTTTGCTAACCAAGGCTGCATGTTTGATTAAACAAATACAGTAAAAACATATTTTCATATTGTGAAATGTTATTACAATTTAAAATAACTGTTATATTTTAAAATGTAATTTATTCCTGTGATGGCAAATCTGAATGGCAGTCAATACTCCAGTCTTCAGTGTCACATAATAATCCTTCAGAAATCATTATAATATGCTGATTTGGTGCTCGGTTATTATTAACTATTAGTGATACTCAATTATTAGTTATAGTTCTTATTATTAACAATGTTGAAAAATGTGATATATTTCTTTCAGGATTCCTTGATGAATAAAAAGTTCAAACAAACCAGCAGTTATTTGAAATATAAAGATTATTTCATTAATTGCTCACCCTCACATTGTTCCAAACCCGTAAGACCTTCGTTCATCTTCGGAACACAAATTAAGATATTTTTTTGATTAAATCCATGAGCTTTCTGCCCTTGTGGCATGAACAGGGAACTACCACATTCAAGGCACAGAAAGGACATCATTAAAATAGTCCATGTGACATCAGTGGTTCAACCATAGCTTTATGAAGCTACGAGAATACTTTTTGTGCGCGAAGAAAACAAAAATAACAACTTTATTCAACAATTCCTCTTAGAATGGTTCATGAAAATATATGGCATTTGGCAGTGGCAGTTGTTCACAGCTGGAGCAGAAAATATGAAGAAAAAAAAAGAATATAACTACTTCTCGAGGGCTCTTAAAAGCATGCATTTTACATAATTATATGAAATTTACAGGTGATTGGGGGAGGGAAAAAATGGCTGCAGAACTGAGCATCCATGAACAAAGATCTCAAATGGCATACTTTCTGCTCCAGCTGAGCAACTGCCATTGAGATGAATAAGAATACTAATGGATAGCTTTCATTTTAAATAGACATCTTTGGCTTTCACACATGTGAGAATGAGAAGGTCTGGATTACTTAATGTACCTTCTGGTGTAATCAGATGCCAGCAAGAAGCCAAGACATTCAGAAGTGCTACACTGAAAAAAATATACATACTACATTTTTTTAAGGTAAGTGGTTGCAAACAATTTATTTTTGCTACATAAAAAAATAAATAAAAAAATTGAAAGCTAGTCAACTAAATGTGTTTATTTAAATGTAGCTAAAATAAATTGATTGCAATCACTTACCTTAAAAAATAGTCAATTCAATGAATATTTTTTTTTTCAGTGTAGAAGCTGAAACTTGTGCTGCCTCTGAAAGCAGATGAGATACAGGCTAATACTGTAGGAACAGCATGATGTGATGACTTGACGCTCTGCGACGAAACAAAAGCATAGTGTTTTCAACATATTCAGGCACAAACACATATGCACTTAAAACCTCTTGATATTTCGAAAATGCAAAGGAGGAAAAAAACAAGGTCAAGGCATTTTTTAAATACCAAGACATGCACATTTCTCACAGACATAAACATGCATTTACTTTCTCACACTTCCTTCATCTCACCTGAAATTCTTGTGGAAGTGGTATTGTATGCAGTGTAGCCTGAAGCAGGGGCGTCCGCTATCATATACGGAATGTCTAGTGTTATACCTGTTTTTTCCCTTGTCTAATTGACAGGTTTTATTTTTAATCATACCTTTTTTGCTTTATATGCTTTATGCTTATATTATTATATATGATTATAAAACAGAAGAAAGAGAGAAAGAAACAAAGAGAAAGAAAAAGATAAAGAAAGAAAGAAAGAGAGAGAGAGAGAGAGAGAGAAAGAAAGCGACAAGACGAAAGCAGAAAGAATCCACGCATGTCACTGGGACAGCACCCTTAAAAGGACATCTTTGCACCTTATTTACCCCAAAAAGTTTCATAGTTGTACATTAAGGTACATATTGGTACTCTAAGGTACTAATGTGCACCTTTTCGAGTATAAAGTACAAAGATGTCCTTATAAGGGTACTGAGAGTATATTGTTTACATATTTCAAATTGTATTTTGTGTATGTTGTATGTACAGTACATGGCACACAGTAATGGATACTTGCACATTCACATACTACTTTGTTATGTTCTATTCTACAGTCCATGCACCTGGCACACAATAGTCTTAGGATCTGGCTGGTGGGGTTTTAATACAGTTACAGAAGACCTGCCTACTTCTACAGCAGCCAACCCTATGCCAGATGCCCCCTGTTCTGTCTACCAACCAATAATTTGTATCCTAAATCATTTTTTAACACTTTAGTATGGGGAACACATACTGTATTAACTATGACTTTCGCCCCAAACTCTTAATTTACTGCTTATTAATAACTTTTAAGGTAGTCATTGTAGTTGTTAAGTTTAGGTATTAGGTAAGATTAAGGACGTAGAATATGGTCGTGCAGAATACGTAATTATATGTGCTTTCGAAGTACTAATAAACAGCCAATATGCAAGCTAATAAGTACCTAAATGATAGCTGAGAAGTTGTTCATCATACTAATGTGTTACATATTTTTTTCTATATTTTACTAATTACATTTTTTTATGATTGGTCCATATATAATCCTACAAACACTTTTGCATTTGTAGATTTTATACAATGTAAAAACAACACCAATGCAATAGAAGCCAGGTGTTAAAAGCCACTCTATCTGTTTTCACCTGTGAAGTTTCTTTTTCTTGTGTTACATCCTGATTCTGCCCTGTCAAACCTAGGCTGTCTGTTTCTTGCTCATTCTTGACAACACAAAAAACGTAAAAATTAGTGCAATAATGAAAGAGCACCCCATAAATGAAGATCGTTCCTATATCAGATCGTCAGTGCATGCATACTTGATTGAATTATATTATGCAGAATTGGCAGAGTTAAACATGCTGTAAACGCTGTAAAATCTCAGTTCAACATTATCTTTATTCTTATTTGAAGGTTTTTTTTTGATGACATACTTGTTAAAATAAAAGACGTTATAAAAGATTTACGGAAAATACACAGAAAATAAGTGAACGTTTGTCCAAGCATCTATTTTTCCCTTATAATTTCCATCAAAACTAGCTAATTATTCAACAAGAGCAATAGGCAGAGTTACTCAACAGTGTGCAACACAATTTGGATACCACATGCCAATTTACGCTGCTTCACTTTTTCGTAAAAAATGAGTGAAGAGTTTTTTGCCGCTTTGAACTCATCGCGACCTCTATGAATGTTGGATACAGCGCGGGATGCAGCGCGGATGCAAGCTAGGGCATGTCATGACGTGACAAGCGAGTGACTGATTGCCATGGAAACGTGAACGTCATGCGTATCCACCTTTTTATTCTCTTCTCACGCGAAGTAACCTATTGGTGAGACTTCCGTTCATTAACCGCTATAGTTAAATAACGGTGTAAATAACACGTGCATTAAACGGTAAACTGTTTGGCACTACAACCTAGTGTGTTCATAATCTCAGATAATACTTAAATAATATGATAATGCACACCACTTTCAATATTCAAGCGCCAAACGAACTGTTTTTGTTCATCTAAATAGCTGGAAAACGGAGGTACGCGATGAAACCGCAGCCTACCCATATATTTTCCAAATTGCCGTGGCCCATTTTTACTGATCAAAAAAAAGGTGGATAGCTACTTTCTCTTTAATTTGAAATCATTCTGCATTTCTTTCATCGCTACCATTAAAACCTCACATTTCGTGAACACAACTCTCCAATAAAAAAGTGCGGGGGACGAATTTACTTTTTATAAAAAGTGGGGGGGGGACATGGGACATGCGTAATCTACGCCCCTGGCCTGAAGGCTGCATTATTGAGCATGAATAATGCTTAACCTGTGTTCAGAGGCGGACAGTAACTAAGTACATTTACTTGAGTATTGTACTTAAGTACTTAACTTTTTGAGTATCTGTACGTTACTTGAGTATAATTTCTTTCTGGCAACTTATGACTTTAACTTCACTACATCTTAAAGACAAATATTGTACTTTTCACTCCACTACATTTCTATCAAGGTCCTCGAAGTAGAAAGTCGTTACTATGTAGCAGCTTTGAAAGTCAGTGGGTGATTTTTTTCTTCTCTAAAACGTGACTCGTCAGATGACTTTTTTTTTCAGACAGTTTATCAGTAATCACTCTTGTAGGGCTACATGAAGTGATTTCCCAGCATTTTTTGAACACTGACCAGTTGCAAACGTGATATTTATTTACAACAATTCAATAATAATAAGTTAATATTGTGGTATACATTACACAAAATATTGTCTGATTTTGCTAAATTATGTACGTGAAAATATTACCTATAAAGTCACAGAAGAACTGTTGTGCATCTCCTAATAAAACACAGTAGGTGTTGGACTTGAAGCAGCACTGCACAGACCGTTCTGTGTGTGACATCAAAATACCACGAGAGTGATTAGACAGCATTAAAAAAAAAATGTGGATGTCAAATAAGTCTTGCTTTTTTGTTAAATCAGTGTTGCTGTTGTAAAGTTGTACAGCTACAGTTGTGTTGCTGGGTTTTAAAGCAGGTTTGATTTTTTTCCTTCTTATCACTCTGTATTTACAGGATTTCACTGTCCACTCTGTTCAAATGTGGATGAAAGGCTACACATAGATGTGTGAGATACTACCCTCCTGAATTTTTGTGGGGTGTAGGGGTGTTATTATTCCCCCTAGGTTTTTTAACATTCTAAAAAGCCTGTCTTCCAAAGATACTACAAGCTAGTAGGTGTAATGTATTCTAAGTTGCATCAGAAGTATTGCAACAATAAAACAGTGCATTGACATTTTGACAAGGAAATTTACTTTTGGTACTTCTGTACTTTTAAAAGCAAGTACTTCTGTACTTTTTACTTAAGTAAAAATCTGTCTTTAAAACTTTTACTTGTAATGGAGTAATATCTGACCAGCAGTATCTGTACTTTCACTAAAGTAATAGAGTTGAGTATTTTGTCCACCTCTGCCTGTTTTCATAATGATCCAAATATATTCAGCCGAAGAAGATTAAGTTCTTACTTATCAAAGTAGAAGATAACTTTTTCGTCGCGGAATCTTTGCGTTGATTACAATGGCAGATACCTAAATATTCAATCTCTAATCAATATTTTTTTGTCCAATTATTTGCCCAGTTAGTTTTGGTATTGAGGTAAAAGTTCCTTGAATTCCCTGGTGTTTCACGAACATGACGGACAAAGTGGATTGCTTTCCCCCCCCTTTTGCAGCGACAAGATCAGCAGACAGGGTGACCGTCCTCGATTAAATTGCCTTCAGGACTCTTGTAAAAGCCAAAATACGACCAGACCACCGATTTGGTCCTCTTAGATGGCTGAAAAATCTCCCGAGCGCTGTCACTGCCTTCCGCCATTTCGTCTCGTGCAAAAAAAACAACAACAACAACAACATTGCATGCTGCCTCTGTGTCATACTGATGCTGGCTGGACAGGATTTACCGCGAGTTTTCAAAAGCGCGATAATCAAACACTGTTTTGATGATAATTAAATTTTAAACGGTAATACTAACCGTCAGGGCATTTTATCGTGATTTATCGTGAAACCGGTAATCGTTACATCCCTAGTCCTTAGCTAACCTGAGAGTTATTTGTTGTGGCGTCCAGATAAACAGTGACATTTTGCTTCGGCAACAGCTCCTCAGATAATTATCTCTCCTTTGACGGCTCCTCTTGTGACTGGTGTCAGCAAGAATATTTGGGGGTTTTGAAACACTCTGTAATAGATGACAAATTTACAGGAGCATTTGTTTATTATTCCTGGTGGTGTTTTCTCTCTAGTCAAGAGGGGATGTTTTTGGTTTATTTTTGTGTGCCTCCCTCTTAACAATATGGATGTCCCAGAACGCCAAATCTGTTCTAGATGACCATGCATCTGTTTTTCCCTCAGTCCTGATGGACGCTGCCTGTACTGTGAGTGTATGTATGAATTTATTTCTATCCAAGCTCAGGTCCAGTATACTATATATATTATGTATATTACCCCCCCAAGTTCTCAATCACTGCACCGAAAAAAAACAATGTCTAATAAAAGCTTCATATATATATATATAATATATAGTCACGGGACGAGCACACGACAGACACAAGGGGGTGTCGCGTCAGGCCTCGGAGAGGCTTTTATTGACAAAATAAAATCAAACAATATTGTGTCCAGGAAAAAGGGGCTTCTAGTGTCCAAAATAAACAGGGAATCTGGTGTCCTCGTCGTGCTGCGGGCTTCGTGCAGGGAAGGGCAGTGACCAGGTAAGGGGCGGTTCAGGTAGGGGCGAGTCCGCGGGCCGACCCAGCCGCCCCTCGCACGCGCTTCCCCTCTCGCCCGTCCGCGACGCGAGGGGCGCGCTTTGTCCAAGAGGCTGCATCCTTCTCGTCCTTGGGCCCCGTCCTTTTAGGGGCTAGACGGCCCGGAATCCTGGCCCAACGGCCGTGTAACCTTTGCGGCCCTCGTCCGTCCGCGGTCCGTTATCTCGCAATCGTCGGCGGCACTGAGATCCCTCTACGCACCCCTCCTGGACCTACGAGGATACCAGCGTGCATGCACGGGGAAGAGATTGGTCTCCCAAGGAGTGGCGCGCTCGGCATTTAAATAGCGGCGGTGATGAGGCTCCATTCGGTTTAGGTGTGCCCCATCACACGCCGCCAGCCCCGGCTGTTTCAGCGCCCCTCCTCTCTCACGCACCCACTCCCGTCGGGAGCCTGGCGAAGGGTGGCGATTATGGGACGGGGTGATGATGATAATTAGGGTGATTGCCGCCGACTCGTCACATTAATATATATATATATATATTATATTATATATACACTTAACAAGATAACTATTGAAGTATATAGCATAATTGCAGTAATAATTAATAATAATATAATAATGATATAATATAATCGTTATATTATTATTATTAGTTACTATAGTAAGATTTTGAAGTAAAATCTGACCCGGATATTTCTTTACAGGCTCCGTCAGATTCACCTGGCCTGCTCACTGTATTTTGGAACAGAACCTATTCATGTGATTGAATAGAATATATGTTGCCAGCTTATTTTTGTTTTGGATGGGAATTTGATGCTTTTCAATCACTTCCTCCGAAAGCAGAGCTGGACAGATCCTCAGAGAGGTTTGCTTGACCTTTGGGGCAACATGCGGGCAAGTTTACTGCACTACTTTAACAAACACCTTAACCCACTGGATTCAAGAGTTCTCCAAGAACAACAATCTCTCATTATCCTACTGACATATTTCAGGCCTTGAGAAGGTCCATGCAGCAAACAATGTAGACTTTCGTTGTTGTTTAAGGTCAGAGAGAGATGAGCGAAGACAGGCTGCTGCTTGTTTTGTTATACCAAGTGGACTGGCCATCTCTCTGCCTGAGTAAGAGGATGATGATGAATGTAAGGGGTGCTACTGTCTGTGTTTGTGTGTGTGTGTTTGCTGACGTTGGCACTCTAGAGCAGTGTGTATGTGCTGCCAAACAGTCTGTCTGCATTTAGGGCCAGCAATTGTGAAAGGAAACTCTGCATGGCGCCTCCTGTTGGTGTCATCTGAGCATGATGTGCATCATCCTCACTTCCCTTTATCTCCCAGCAGGGTAATTTTTGTTCTCATTGACGGCCATCAACAAAATCTGATCGATCATGTATTATGCAGTGAATAAGAGTGAGAACAATGCTGGAGCTTAGAAAGACAGTTTAGCAAAAGTTGTGGATTATGAAAGGCATCTGTTGTTCTCAGATCAGTTTTACAATGCACATCTGTATTGAGTGAACTTAAATTTCTTAAAGGAGACATATTATGCCCCTTTTTACAATATGTAATATAATTCTCAGGTGTCCCCAGAATGTGTCTGAAGTTCAGCTCAAAATACTCCACAGATCATTTTTATATAATTTTGAAAGTGCCTCTTTTTGGTGAGCAGAAACACGCTGTTGCTGCTGCTCCCTGCCCCCTTTTCCAGAATAGAGCTGCGCCATTATAGCTCGTACCAGCTAAAAAACATCTGTTTTGGTTCTGATTATCATGTTTCTCACCCTGAAATCATGCGTTTTAAACAATATTAGCTTAAACTTATGATATATGGTTTTCTGAGTGCACACATACGAAGCACACGCACAGAAAGCGGCTGACACAGCATGCGAGTACTAAACTAAGTACTCATTCACACACAAGTTCACGTTAAAAACACACACGAGTTACAAAAAACATTTGGTTATGTCTGTGAAGGTAAACAGTTGGCAAATAAATTGCATGTTTATTACATAAGTCGCTAACATGATGTTTCCCAATGAGTGTGTTGCACATGAAGCAGACTCCTCCCAAGACTCCAGCCAAAGCACACTGCTCTCGATCCCCCCAACCCCTCTCACCCCCCTCACCCCAGTTTCAATTCATTTTGGCAGTGCACCACCGTGCCAGCCCTGTGATGTAATGTGGTTATTTCCAGAGTGCTGTGGGTCATGCGTGAAATGCAAGTAGGAAGCCACAGAAGCTTTATCCTCCCAAACCTTAACTGACTCCTCCACTCACATCCACACAGAGGCTGTTAGGCTGCAAGCCCAGCATTAGGCATCTCCAGCGGGGCTCTACCATTTGCATCAGCATCATGGCGAGTTGGGAGAAAAGAGCTTTGCGAGGTGATCCGGAATGACAGTTGGGGAGCCAAATTGATTTTCTATCTCTTTGATTAATTTATCTTCCCCTTGTTGTGCACGGGGAAATTGCTGAATGGCATTCCGTAAGATTAAAACCGCAAACCATACTTTTCATAATCTGACAGATAATTGGCATGGGGGTTGGCTTCTAGATGATTGCCCCATTACGGGATTTCTTTGGAGACTCACATGCATATGTACATGAGAGCAAGCACGTACATGCACATACACAAACACATCATCAAAAGCCATGCCGTCAATACACATCTGTCTATAACTGAATAAATATCTCACACTACACACAAATTATTAAACTTACATTACGATCGTCTGGCAGCCAGATGTTTTAATTGAGTTGGTCATGATCTGGGAAGACTGTTTGGGAAGAAAGTTTTGACAGCCAAGACTGATTTACGACACTGCGTGTAATGGGATAAGAGAGAGAGAGTGGAAGCCACAGCTTGGATGTGAGTGGTTGCTTTCAGTAATCCCTGATCAATAGCACAATAAAGAAGTGTGCATTAATATGCGTATATGCCATCTTTTCATGCTGCTGTGCTAACAGAGATGAGAGGAGAGGTGGTATTTCACTAATGGATGAATTGCTCATCTGTCTCCCTGAGGGTTGGTGACATTTGGGCAATGCCAGGAACAGACAAAGACAATACCATTCCATTAATTCTGGACTTCATTATTTGTCTGGGGGAAGACCATTTCATACAAAGGATGTCCATCTCGGGAAACAAATGAAACAGATGAGAGCAATAATCAAATAAATACAGTAATTAAGCTGGATTGGTGGGAAATAAACAAAAGAAACGCAATTGAGAAAGAAAGAAAGAAAGAAAGAAAGAAAGAAAGAAAGAAGAGATAGTCAAAAAGAAAGACCAAAAAAGGAAAAAAAAGAGGTAGACCAAAAGAAAGACCAACCAAAAGAAAAAATGTGGACCAAAAGCAAAAAAAGAAAAAGAAAAATGGAATAAAAAACGGAATGATTGAAAGAAATAAAAAAGAGATAGACCAAAAGAAAGAAAGACCGACTGAAAGAAAGACGAGAGAGATAAAACAAAGAAAGAAAGAAAGAAAGAAAGCGAGACAGAAAGACCGACTAAATGACTGACAAACCGAAAGAAATGCTGACCGGTTGAAAGAAATAAGAGAGATAGACCAAAAGAAAGACTGACCAATTGAAATGTAAGAAAACAAAGAAAATCTGACAGAAAAAAAGGAAAAGAAAGATAGACAGACAGAAAAAAAAGACTGACCTGAAAGAAGGAAGAGATAGACCAAGAAACACTGACCGACTGAAAGACAGAGATAGGCCAACAAAAGAAAGAAAGCAAAGACAGAAATACAGACTGACCAACTAACCGAAAGAAATGCTGACCGATTGAAAGAAAGAAAGAAAGAAAGAAAATCTGACATGAAGGAAAAGAGGCAGACCAACAGAAAGACTGACAGAAAGAAAATTAAATAAAAGAGAGAAAGACAAAATAAAGAAAAGAGAGATAAACAGAAAGAAAGAACGAAAGAAAGAAAAATGGTTATTACATTTGCAGCACTGCACCATGTGTGCGTCTACCCCATAAGGCGCAATGCAATATTTAAAAGTCTCCATTCAGTGCCAAGCCCGTTGTGAATTTAAAACGCACTACTACAATAACCTCCCATTTTGTAAACATCAACAAAGACGGCAGCCGGAATGCAATATGTAATATCACCTTAAATAAGAATGTGATAATCTGTTCCCTCTCAGTTTGTGTATGTATGATTTCTTGGGCTATTCTTTTAATGTTTAGACATTCAGAACGGGAACATAGCTCCTTTATGCACAATAAATATTGATTCAGCCATCATAAATAACAAAATGCGCTGCCCAGTCAGAGATCAAGATCATAAATCCTCGATTGCTGTGTTTTACAGTAGGCCTATATATGCTAAAATTCATCTTCTGTGCTCACAAACTGATAAGCACGAGAATTGCCTGAGAATGATTTATATAGCGCTGCTAAGCTCAAGTTTATGGCCTACAAACCAACACAACATGCACCACCAGGGAAGGTGCGCTCAATAAATGCGTTTAAAAAAAAAAAAAATTTCTAAGGTTATGATGTCACAAATTACACTCATTACATGTGTTTATATTATGTGTCGGGCTATTTTGTCAGTAGCCATCTGTCAGTCTTGTCAGTAGCCAGCAAGAGTGTCATCAGAAATCCTCTGTTTGTCCATGTCCTCTTCTTGCTGTGACACAGCCAAACACCCATACTCCACTAGCTCGCCTCCAAACAGCCTCGGGCTTGCAGTGGAGAAGAGCTTAGCTGTTCAAAGGCAAAACAAAGTGAGAGCCGGCCTGGCTGTCGTTAGTTATCCTCTACGGCTGCCTTGGGTGACTGCCGTACTTCTGAACCCCCTGTAATTTTTACTTGGCCTTCTTTGTCTGTGAGTTTGTCCCACACGAGGTGAGAGCAAATGAGGCATGTCCACAGTGATGGATTTCCAACCCTGGTTCTAACGGGGCCGATGTCACACATTATCTCCAGGCCCAGAGACACAGATAGGAGTTGGGATAATTCGATGCTGCACAGGCGGGAATTCTGATATGGGTCTCTAGACAGGAACTCCAAGTTGGAGGATGCAAAAACGTGTGAAGAACAATCATGCTGTAAATGGGAGTCAAAAGCAGGGTTCCTCTTCAGGAACTCGAGCTGCGTCGGAAACGCTAGGGGAACGCCCTTCAGCGTGACGGGCTCTGAACCTCGTGTGTAATCAGACCAATAGATGGGCGAGACGTCACGGCGGGTGATGTAATGACCAGGAAGCTATAAAAGCACGTGCGGTGAGACCAGCGTCAGCTTTTGTCATTCAGCAAGCGCTCTGTGTGTGTGTCAGTCTGATATCTGTTTGTGAGTCTTATTTAGCGTTGTCTGTCACCAATCCCTAAAGCAACCCAACCCCGCACCTAAGGCTAGGGCAGGCAGTGTTCAGGTTGTGTGTTCCTCCCTGCCCGCGTTACTTTACTGGTGGGGATACACACAGTTTGTTTGTTTGTTGTCTGCTTGAGAGCAAGCACGCAGAGTCAACTCTCGGGAAAAAAAAGGGAGCTGACAGCCGTTTTGGTAGCGTTTGTTACTGCCTTGCTTCGCTCTCAGAGGGTTCTCTTTGAGGAGAGAGCTTTCACTAGCGTTTCTCGCGGTGCCGGCCCCGCTTTCGCCGAGGTGGAGCGGCGGCTGCGCTCGTGGGTTTCGCGTATGGATCCGGTGGATACTAAGACTCTTCCTCCCAGACCTAAGAGGTCACCATGTGCTGGTGCGCACTGACAACACAGCGGTGGTCTCTTACATCAACCACCACGGAGGTCTGCGCTCACGCCGTTTGTCAAACTAGCGTACCAGATCCTTGTGTGGTCCCAGGTCAAACTTCTCTCGCTGAGAGCAGTTTTACATTCCTGGGCATCTCAATTTGGGAGCAGACATCCTGTCGAGACAGGGGCCGAGGCCTGGGGAATGGATGCTTCACCCCAGGGTGGTGAAGCAGATATCGAGAGTTTTTGGCCAGGCAGGTGGACCTGTTTGCTACTCTCATGGCATCGCACTGTCCCCTCTGGTTCTCTCTGAGTCATCCAGCTCCACTGAGGCTGGATGCCATGGTACAAACGTGGCCGAGGCTTTGTCTGTACGCCTTTCCCCCGATCGCTCTGCTCCCGGGAGTTCTGGAGAGAGTGCGTCGGGACGGGGTTCGTCTTCTGCTAGTGGCCCCGTTCTGGCTGCGCCGAGTATGGTTCTCGGACCTGATTTCTCTCCTTGACGGCGCTCCGTGGGAGATTCCCGTCAGGAGAGATCTCCTCTCACAGGCGGAGGGTATGATCTTCCACCCCCGCCCGGAGCTGTGGAAGTTGTGGGTGTGGCCCCTGAGGGGGCACAACTCGTAGCTTCCGGTCTCTCAACCGAGGTTGTTGAGACCATCCTCCAATCCAGAGCTCCCTCCACGAGGAAACTGTACGCCTTGAAGTGGAAACTTTTCACTTCTTGGTGTGGAGATCGCCAGCTCAACCCAGTTAACTGCCCAGTTGGTACAGTGTTGGAGTTCCTGCAGGCCCGATTCTCTGCAGTGTTGACCCACTCCACCCTGAAGGTTTACTTGGCGGCTATTGCGGCCTACCACGCCCCTCTTGGTGGCCAGTCAGTGGGCAGACACCCCCTAGTTACACGTTTCCTCCGTGGTGCGCTGAGGCTGAGGCCTCCCTTCGAGCCTATTGAGGAGATATCTGATCGCCTCCTTAGTATCAAAACTACCTTCCTCTGGCGATATCTTCTCTCAAGAGAGTGGGAGATCTGCAGGCCCTCTCAGTGGCCCCCTCTTATTTACTTTGGCCGGTCCTGGCCAAAGCGTTTCTGTACCCGTAGCAATGGTATGTTCCTAAGTTCCCCTCCTCTACACCACGGCCTTCATGCCCAGGCCCTCATCCTCGGCCCTTATGGGATCCAGACCAGCCCGAATCTTAACTGTATGTGCCATGCGCGCACTGGACGCATACTCCACAGAGCTGCGGTGGATCAGGATGCTTTTTCATAGCCTTGAGTCCTCTGATCTCCCTTCGCCTCTTTGGGTCAGGGCTCACTCTACTAGAAGTGTGGCGGCCTCCAAGGCCTTGTTAGCAGGTGTTTATGCAGGACATCTGCAACGCTGCGGGTTGGTCAACGTCCCTTACCTTTGTTAGGTTCTATGAGCTAGACATGCGAGCCAATCCCGGCTCTTCCGTTCTCTCTCCCTAGCTGTGCAGTCTTCCACACTATGCAGAGACTTAGAAGTCTGGCGGTGTGGGCAGTCGCGTTCCCCTAGCGTTTCTGACGCAGCTCGAGTTCCTGAAGAAGAACTTCTCAGGTTACGTATGTAACCCTAGTTCTTCGAGGGAATGAGACACTGCGTCTCGGTGCCATACTTCCGGCATCCCTGCCAGCGCTTGCTTCATTCCTGAAGCTGACACTGGCTCCATCGCACGTGCTTTTATAGCTTCCTGGTAATTACGTCACCCGCCGTGACGTCTCGCCCATCTATTGGTCTAGTACACACAGATTCAGACCGTGGTCACAGAAGGCGTTCCCGTAGCATTTTCCGATGCAGCGTCTCGTTCCTTCGAGGAACTAGGGTTACATACGTAAACTGAGACGTTATTTTATTTTCATTGATATACTATGACAGTTTTTGCTAATATTTGAATTCCATTTTTTTAAATATATTTTCTGTTTTTAATTTTAGTCATATGTAATTTTGTTATTTGTTTGTCTTTTTTATGTCTATGTAGTTTTATTCAGTTTTATTTTTTATGTTTATGCAGTTTTATAGTTATTTTAGTAATAAAAATGCTGCATTTTGCCTGGGAGACTAGCTGAAAAAAAGTGTGTGTGTGTGTTTGTGTGTGTGTACTTGTTTATGCTACATTGTGAGGACTAAATGTCCCCACAAGGATAGTAAAACTTGACATTTTTGACATTGTGGGGACCAGCCAAGTGGGAAAAAATATTAAAACTAGTAAATTATACTTATCAGAAACTGTAACAATGCAAACAGGTTTTCTGTAAGGGGTAGGTTTAGGGTTGGGTTAGAGGATAGAAAATATAGTTTGTTCAGTATAAAAGTAATAGAAGTCTAGAAAGTCCCCACCATTCACAGAAACAAACGTGTATGTATGTATATATAATATATATATATATAATATATATAATATATATATATACAATATATATATATATACATACATACACAAAATATATATATTTTAATATGAATCTAATTACTTGTTTTCCCCCAATAATTAAACGATGAAATTAATGACTCTGTGCAGCAATCATTGAATTATTCTGTTCACCCTTACACTTTCATACAGTCAGCAATAATTATGCCCAGGTATAATTTATTCACAATGCACATGGGAATTTGTGGTGATTAGACATGGGAATTATTAGAAAAAGGATAATAAAAAGCTGTTAGGCTATTGTAAAATTATGTATTAACATAAGATAAGGAAAATATGCATTGTGAGGATTACTTATGGGAATACCATATTAGTCATAATCTGAGCATTTATCATTGTGGACTCTAACTTCTTAAAGGTGACAGAATAGAGTTTCACTCAAATAAATGTTTGCATATAAATGGAATTATTTGCTGTTGTCAAATGTGCTTATGTCATGGTCATAGATATTTCCAGCATTTTCCAATGACATACATGATGATGATGATGCTATACATGTAGGATGATTAATATTACACAGCGAGAGAGAGAGAGAGAAAAATGGTTCATCCAGTTCAGGCTACCCTGATAGGGCAGCTCATCTCAATTCCCATCTATGATAGTAGAAGAATACCTATGTAAGAGATAAAGGTGTGAGAAAAGAACTCACACTTCTGAATCGATTCTAGGAATTTCAGAATCAATTTTGAGTTGAGTTCTTAACTGCAGATGAGCAATGGTACTTTATTGTGTGCTACAGACAGCTGTATTCTGCTTGTCAATTTCACACCCACACAAAAAATCTCAAGCAAATTTCTAAACATACATAAAGTTCATAAAGGTTGAAGGCGAATTATAAGGGCAATTGTTTGCTTCACTGCACAGCACAGCATATATGCTGTGAGAAATGCATACTTTTCACGATGTTAGCCACAATGCACGGTCTCACCTGTATTTCAGTGCTTCCCCTTTCAAATTCCCTATGAAGGCATCATTAATGCCTTTTGGAATGCAGAATAAAATCAATACACAAATCTCGCTTATTGACAGATAACTGCTTTCACGTGCTCACAAATGCGGTTTGAGCTAAACTCACCACATGCAGCTGTGTAAAAAGTGGTTAAATGCTCTTACAGTATTGTAAGAACTTGATTATATGCATACACACAGTATCTCACAAAAGTGAGTGCACCCCTCACATTTCAGCAACCATTTTAGTTTATATTCTCAAGGGACAATACTATAGAAAATAAACTGTATATTTTAGAGTACTCAATGTGCAGCTTGTATAGCAGTACAAATTTACTTTCCTTCTAAAAATAACTCAACATATAGCCATTATTGTCTAAATAACTGGCAACAAAAGTCCTTAAACCTAAGTGAACAGGGGTTTGTCCCCCCCAGTGTCATATGTGTGTGAGTACCACTGTTATCTAGCATTGCCTAATCCTCCTGGGCATGGAATTTACCAGAGCTGCACAGGTTGTTGCTAGGATCCTCTTCCATAATTACATCACGGAACTGCTGGATGTTAGACACATGACACTTCTCCACCTTCCACTTGAGTATGCCCCACAGGTGCTCAATAGGTTTCAAGTCTGGAGACATACTTGGTCACTCCATCACCTTCACCTTTAGCTTCATCAGCAAGGGAGTTGACATCTTGGTGGTGTGTTTGGGGTCGTTATCATGTTGGAAAACCCAGTTTCTGAAGGGGGAGGGCACATGCTCTGCTTCAATGTCACAGTACATGTGGAATACCTCCTTCCCTTAATAAACCAGCTACCCGTACCAGCACACTCACAACTTCCAGAAACATGATGCACACCACTTCTTGCCTTTAGCATACACTTGTCTTTGTACTTTTCACCTGGTTGCCGCCACACACGCTTTACACCATCTGTACCAAATAAGTTTATCTTGGTCTCATTAGACCACAGGACATGGTTCCAGTATGTCATGCTCTTGGACAGGTTGTCTTCAGCAAATTGTCTGCAGGCTTTCTTGTGAGCCAGCTTCACAAGAAGCTTCCTTCTGGGACGACGGCCATGCAAACTGACTTGTTGCAGTGTGCGGCGTATGGTTTGAGCACTGACAAACTGACCTCCCGCTTCTGCAACCTCTAAACCAATGCTGGCAGTACTCATGCGTCTGTTTTTTGAAGCCAGCATCTGTACCTGACGCACAGCACGAGGACTCAACTTCTTTGATCGACCCCGTCTTGGAAAACCTCTATATGACCCTGGCCACTGTACTGTAACTCAGTTTCAGGGTGTTACTGATCTTCTTATAGCCTAGGCCATCTTGTGGAGAAAGCAACACTTAATTCTCAAATAATGTGCTAATTCCTCTAGTTCTTTACCCTAGGTGCCTTTTTGAACTCGTGGTCATACACAATTTTGTATGTACGCAAAGCAAACCAATTGTAATTGCTCTATACAATATACCAAATTTGTTAGTCCTGCAAGCAGAACAAACATGAACATGATGAATTGGCCATTGGCTCTTGCATGGTTAAACGTGTAGATCTGTTATTCATTTAGGGTGTACTTACTTTTGTTGCCAGCTGTTTTGACAATAATGGCTGTATGTTGAGTAATTTTCAGAGGACAGTAACTCTACACTGCTATACAAGCTGCACATTGACTACTCTAAAATATATCCAAGTTTCATTTCTATAGTATTGTCCCTTGCGTCAATATACTAAAATGGTTGCTGAAATGTCAAACTCACTTTTGTGAGATTACATATATATATATATAGATATATATAATATATAATATATAGATAATATATTATATATAAAAATATATATTATTATTAAATTTATCTGTGTGGTCAATGAGATTTGGTGCCACTTAGTGTTAAGGCGTCTATTTGAGCTGCCACTGTCTATGATGTCATCAATAATAAACAAACAACTTTGAAAAAGAGAAAAGCTCACTGCTCTTGTATGGAAAATGTGCAGACACTTAAAGGGATTGTTCACCCACGAATTTTAAACTCTGTCATCATTTACTGAACCTAAATTCGTTCCAAACCTGTAGAATTTTTCCTCTGTTTGAGCATATAACCTTTTGGGACCCCAAACACTTTCTGGCCCCCATTGAACTTTATGGTATTTTTATTTTTTTTCATACTATGAAGGTCATGTTTTGTTTCCCACATTCTTCAAAATATCTTCTTTTATGTTCAACAGAAAAAAGAAATTCATACAGGTTTGGAGCAAAATTAAATTTTTGGATGAACTACTCTGCACTTCGTAAAATGTGTTTCTTTATTCTTCTTTATTACTTACTCTTTGCTCATATGTTTTTTAAAGCTATATTAGTTTTGTTGAAAATTACTTCATATGCAATTTATTATTAATTTGAATGCAATACTTAAAACTAACTAAATAAATAAATGTATTCCTATAAACTAATCCATAAGAAGAAGAAAAAAAAAAGTAGCTCAAGAACTGTTTTTGAATCTGACTATGATTTTGAATTGTGGGTCAAAATGAGGGGACAAAGATTCCCACCCCTATATGGATAATTGTTGGATTATATATGGAAAATCTCCATGGTCAACTTCTGCTGTGAACACACCACTATAACAATATACTATAAAACATGAAACAGTCTCTAAAACATGATAATTATGCAGTTTGCAACAAAATCACACCTTCAAGAATCCCAACACAGAAACATTTCATAGAATTATTGAATATGGCATGGCAAACTATTAAAAACCCTTTATTAAAAAAAGGACTGTGCTAAATAATCACAAACAAAAAAGTGGTTTGGTCGCTCAGATTCAAATAAGTGCTTGTCATTCTCACAGAACACAGGAATATCTCTACTATGAAGGTCAAGACTTGCCTGAATACTAGTGTAGACAGATGACTCTTAGGATAGAAAGGATCTTCTCTTCCTTTGATGTGAGTGCACAGACTTTCCTGCACATCTTATCTTTTTTCAATAAACTGGAGCAGTCCTGATACTTTCCTTGCCTATTTCTCAATCCTGGAAAGACTGTGGCTGAATGCTGCCAGTACCTGTCCTAAACTACCTTCAAAAGCCTTTTTTTTCTACATCTTAGCATTTTGTACAAGGGGGTCTCTTCCATAACTAGCTCATCTGTTCTTCTGCCATTTTTATCCACATTCTAAGAAGAACCAAAAACAAAATTTTCCATTGACGCATGTGTTAATGGATTGAGAGAAAAAATGTGATGACATGACAAGCAATGGGCTGCCAAAAATATCTGCTTACACTCTTAAAAATAAAGGTGCTTCAAAAGGTTCTTCAAGCGATGCCATAGAAGAACCATTTTTGGTTCCACAAAGAACCATTCAGTCAAAGGTTCTTTAAAGAACCATCTCTTTCTTACCTTTTTGTAATCTGAAGAACCGTATTTCGCCACAAATAACCTTTTGTGAAACAGAAAGGTTCTTCAGATGTTAAAAGTTCTTTATGGAACCATTTAGACAAAAAGGTTCTTCTATGGCATCGTGAAGCACCTTTATTTTTAAGAGTGTACAGATGCAGACTTTTTTCAATGTGTTCTCACTACTTCCTATTAGGTATGAAACTACTAAAACAAACAAACACCATAAAAAATTACACGTGGTACTGGCAAAATCTGACTTTTTTTTGCATGGCTTGGTTGATTTTCACAGTGTTTCTAACAATCTTTCTCAACCTTCCCCCTGAGCGATTCCCAAGAGTCTCAGTTCTTTCAACCAGGCAGACAGGCCATCTGATTGGTCAACCAGAACCATTTGACAGCAATTTTCCAGCTGCCCAATTACCTAGAAGCCCATTGGGTCCTTCATTACCCACAAGCCTTAGGGCCTCCTGAGGCCACAATACTCCTTTCTTATGATGCAAGTCCCAAATATGACCAAAAAAAACTTTCAATCTTTTTTTTAGACTAAATATTTACACTATGGCCCTTCTCAAGAAGTCGTTGTCATTATTGGCTAAGGAAAGGTACACAGGTGAGAATCGAGAGACAGCAAAAGAGAGAGGAAGACAAAGAAATAGAGACATCATCATGCCATCATTATCCTGAGTTAAAAGGCCAAAAACATTTGTTGCTTTCGGGTGGCAGAGAGCTGATTAGTAGCAGGTAGCCCATTGTGAGGGAAATCATTTCACAGCTGTAAAGGAAGTGATTTCATAGACTTTCCTCAAGATTACACAGCTAGGGCCTAATCAGCTGATCCTTAATCACAGGCATTGTGCACTCTCAGTCTCCAGCACCCCGCCAGCCGGATACCAATGTTTCGCTGCAATTGTGAGAGCTTCACACAAGTAATCGCCTTAGAACACTCTTACTGATCTGCCATACAGCCCTCAGTTGCTCATGGTGTATGAGTATGAGAGCAAGAAAAAAACAGCACAATGTAGGGATTTATCATTAAACTTGATCCTGATTGTAACACTTGTAAGAGCATGCGTTTGATGGAGTCAGAGTGTAAAAAATACATAAAAAGGGGAGAGATGAAAGTAAATAGCATAACCAAAAAGTGCAATTAAAGATGTGTAAGACATGTCTTGTTCTATTCACTTGTCGTTACAGATAAATAGTTCACCGCTTGACCATCACACAATTTGTAACCTGTATGTCCTTTTTTCCCTAAATGGATCATCAAAAAGTCATTTAGCAGAATGTTTATGCTGTTCTTTTTCTTATAATGAAAGTGATGACTGCAGCTATGGACATTGCGCTAAATATCTCCTTTTTGGTTTCACACAAGAAAAAAAGGTCTTATGTGTTCAAATGATGACAGGATTTTAATTTGTTGGTGAACTATACCTTTAAGATAAGATGAATGTGTTCTTTGTGTACTTCATGACTGCAGCACAGTGCTAGTGTAGTCAACAAGATCAAAGACGTCAAGCAAAGAAAAGTTCAAAAAAGGAAAAACTATGATTTTTTTTCTTTAGATTTTTTTTTTGAGGAAGCGCTTTTACTGCAAAACATATGATGGAGAATATATGGTCATACAGAGCTCATTCTCTTCACAGCCTTTAAATGTTTACCGTTTACTCATTCCAAACCTGTATGACTGTATGACACACAAAAAAAAAAAAATGCACCAAAACAGCCCCAGTGGGGTCCAGTGTTGTTTTGTACCCCACTAAGTTTCATTGTATGGATAAAAACACGTTTTCAGCAGAATCAATTTTATAAGTCATACAGGTTTGGAAAGACATGAGTAAATAATGAAAATTTTCCATTAACAGCAAACGTTTTTTTTTGAGGATTTTCATCAAAGAAACAAAATGTACAAAATAAATGAGTGTTGCCTTCAACCTGCAGTTTAGGCATACTTGCTCTTGGCGCTGTTAATGTTTCATGATTTAATAGCTGTCACACAACATTCCCCCTCATTTTGCTGAAAAGCAGGTGCCACGTCGATAGAAATCGCTGCATGGCTGTATGTAGAGTTGAAAAACAGTAAACAGCATGGAGTATTTCAGTATTCCTTTGCAAAATACACTGCAGTTGCATCTGGTTACCTGATTTTGTTTTCCTTTTCTGTAAAGTGTTGGTCTATAATAATTGACAGAGCGGTCTGACTCACACATACTGTTTTCTTTTTGCAGCTGTCAATGCTCAGTATAACTGAGGTAAAAGTAAAGAGCAAATCGTTTTGCCCTTATAACATTAGAGCACAGGGTGTTTACCCCACATGAGCGATGTTATTAATTGACGAGTCCAACTTTTATTCAAAGAACCATTCATGCACTGCAAAACAATTGTGTTGCAGTTAAAACGCTCTCCCGCTCACTCACACGCACACATACAGAGCTGGTAATGAGGTGCAGGTTGCCACAAAGGACAAGCTCTCTGTGAGCAGGTTAATTATGTTATTACTGGCGTGTTGATGAGATTGTTTGATGAAATATGAATGTAATATGAGACGCGGCCAGGGGCTTTATTGAAACCAATCCCAGAAGGAGAGGGGGCCCAAATCAATGCCATGCATGCACACTTATAAACACACACACACAGACCTTAGAGATCAGACATGTAAAGGAAAGGTTTACTTATGAGCAATGCGTTGAGATTGTCAAAATTCTGGTGGCGGGGTTAGACTGTGAGAAAGAGATGCAGCGATAGATAGATAGAGAGAGAGAGGGGTAAACAGACAGGCAGAGAAAGAGATAGTCACCCTCTTACACTCTTAATGTTATTTCTATGCAAATGACAGACACAGAATTAAGGTAGAGGAGAATGGAGACGGTGACTACAGCCACGAATGTTGCTGTGGCAACGGAGATCTCATAACATCAAGCTTTAGTGTAAACCATCAGAAACACACTGTAGAGCGAGAAAAAAAAGGGAAGAGAAAGAAGTTATTAAGACATAATTGGAAAAGAACCTGACACAGAAGAGTAGAGTAGTGTTATTGTAAGTGAGAATGGTAGGGGCGATGGTGATCCTAGTTTGTTTGTTTACACGCAAGTGCATTTTGTCAGCAAGCGTGGAATCTAGCATGCCAGAATAAATCCATGACATCTACGGGATTTTTTTCCTGTACTGTAAGAAACATCCAGTCCAAAATTCCCTTGGAGATTCATTATAATCTTAGTTTCAAAGGCATGCATTTTAATATATTCTTTTTATGACAAAATATCAAACAATTCTCTGTGCTGATTATCAGTTGTTATTTTTGGTTCAAACATGTATTGATTACCGCATGTCTTTGAACCCATGGTGTTGCGAACTAAAAATATTTGTTTTATCAAATATTGTTCCTCACCCTTTTATCTGATGAGATTTGGGATAATTGACTAAAAAAAAAAATAATAATAATAATATGATATGGAAGAAGATTAGGCAATTTTTTTCAAAAATAATTCAAAATGTCAGATTCCAGAATTAATTAAAAATAAAAAGCATATTAACATTAATGTAAATGTTAAAATATCTAAATTAAATTACGCTAATTACATTAATCTCAAAACATAACATTTTTAATGAGATATTTTATCATTTCATCATACTGAATTCTCATCCTTTTTATGTTATTTATTTATTATTTATTTTTTACAATTATGGCCATTTCAACCATACTATATAAAATATTAATATTTAAAGAAAGGAAAATAATATAAATCACTAGACAGACAGACAGATAGATAGAAAAACTATTTGTATATACTGTAAAAATAAATGCATAACTTTCAGAAGTGGATTCTGATTTCCCCTGGTATAATGAAGAAACACTACACCAAAGGCATCTGTCTCAGTAAAACATCTGAAATATGTGAATTGCAGATGACAGTTGTGAAGACTAACTGAATAGTCTTTGCCTTCTGTCTTATTGTCATAATAGTTATGTTCCTCATGTCACAATCTCTATTATCGTTACTACAGAAAGACGATATATTTCCCTTTCAGGCTCTGTATCTGAACTGAGAGTAAACTGAAGCTTTTGATTTCTCACAGGCATTCGAGATTAGGGCTGTGACTCTCTTGGGTACGAAAGATAAAAACCAAAACTTGATAGCTGCCTAAAAACGTCTAATCTCATAAGCGATGGGACCACTGACTGAGCAGCAGTGGGAAGTAAAATGCCTTTAAAAGCTTTTTACATCTTAATGTACCCAGAATTGCCCTGACAGGCCCCTCCCACAACCACGTTGTTATCCCGCCGTGACACCCCTGCAGAGTGTTGGAGTGGCCCTCTGGGTAGTTTGCGGGCAGGCCCTCCATGTTGCGGATTCATTTTTTAATATGGCAAATCTTCTCTGCAATGCTGTGCCTTTCTGTCTCGATGCTAACTTGGTAGGCCAAAGAGAATGGTAAGAGCTTCCAGGTGCATGTGATGGTGCGGTTTACACAGAAAACATGTGCTCTGGAGTCTTAATGCATTAGTATTCTGGTGAAACTCTTGACTTTAAACTAGCTTGTTATTTCTGTTTAACTTGCATATATTGAACACTAGAACAATGACAGGCTTTCCCAATTGCTAACACATTAAAACTGATTTTCTTGAAACAGACACATTTATCAGTTTTCACAGTTTTTAATATTTAATGTTTTCTGCAGAACTTGACAAAAACAGCATCCTCAAGAGGGGAGGACTTCTAGTTCCTAGCATGCGGGAGACTAAATTCTGAAAATTAAGTGTTATTTTGTGTGTTTTCTTTTTTAGCAAAATGAGAAAAGACAGACACTTGTTATTTCAAGTTTCTTATTCTGTTATTGTGGGATTTAGAAGAAGTTATGTTATATTGACGTTTGTGGGCTACCTTTATGGTGAAGAATTGAAGAGTGTGCATTGCTTTTATTGCAAAAAAGCCTGTGTTCGACAATTCAACTGAGCCAGACAAGCCAAATTTGGGATGGAATAGGTTGACATTAAATATTATAATTATAATGAGACCTATAATTTTAACCAGTAGTTCTGGGACAGTCAAGATATTGACATTACTTCTTATATGTGTTGGCAATTATAAAATATCCATTGTGTTTTTAAAATTTGACCTCAAATTCACACATTATAATCAATATCTTCTCACCCACAAAGCCACTTAATACTTAACACTGTTAAAAATAAAGGTTCCAATCTTTTTCAGTGAACAGCTTTTTGTTCTCAGTGTAAAGATTATTTTAATAATCTAAACAACATTTAGTAAAAAAAAAAAAAAAAAAAAACTTTCTTTTAAGAGTGTTTAATGTGAAAAGTAAAAAAAAAAAAAAAAAAAAACTCTAAAATGAACTCCAATATGAACACTATTGCTCATTGATCTTTAATATTTCTGTAAAGAGTCATCCACTGAAGGCGAGCGTAATGAGAACCCAAGTGCAGTTTATTTACAGAGTGATCCAAACATCCAAACAATAATCCAAGACATAGACTTGACTTGACTTGACTTTTGACTTGACTTGACTTGACTTGACTTTACTTGACTTGACTTGACTTGACTTAGCATGAGCAGACTTGACACGAGCAGACTTGACACGAGCAGACTTGACACGAGCAGACTTGACACAAACAGACTAGACTCACCAACAGCGGGTTAAATACATTCAATACACGATGAGGGCACAATGGGAACATGAGGCTACTTATAGCAAACAAGAGGGTCGCATGACAAGAACAAACCAATGGGAAACAAGACACATGACTAAGACAACCAATCAGAACATGACACAATGAACAGGGGAACCAATGGCATGAATACATGAGGGCAAGGGAAGCATGACACAAACAGGGACCATGAAACAATTACAAAATAAAAGACATCGAAAACATGAACATGAAACAAAACACCACAATACAATTTCTAAAATGTACCTGGTAAATTATTTGAAATACTGTCGTGACTCAAGGCTAAGCCTTTTATGCTCCACATCCTTGATACACCCCTGGATTTGGCATGCCTAATTTTATTGCATGTAGTAATTCAGTTGAGGAAAAAAATAAATAAAATAAAGCAAATCATCTACTACTGATCCAGAGCAATAGAATACAGAGCAAATTTCAATGTCTCCGCAATCAAAACAACAACAAAAGTTAGCAAAATTTGCTGTAAAGATGAATTCAAAGGGCTGTTAGTTCTCTCTACAAAGTAAAGCTATATAAGGACACTGTGAGACACGTGACCCTAGATTCTCTTGATATTCAGATAATCTCTGCTTTACTTTTATCATTTGCTCTAGAGGAGAACCTCATCTAAAGCACAGGCCTGTAGGGTATGGTCCAGGTACTGTGTTCCTAGGAACTGTAAGCTGATTTATAAAGCCCAAAAAAGGATGATGAATCTGGATGAAATATTGCTATAGTGTTGATGAATGTGTGATAAAATCTCTTTTTAGATGTAAAGGGCATATGCTTTCAGGACAATAACCTTCTAAAAGGGGTTAGGCGATCAAAGCCGACAAAAAGTGCTGCTTTGGTTGGCTCTTAGTATCACTTTTACATCACATTAAATTGCTTTAATTTTCTCGAAATCAGCTTAAATATTTAAACCGATACACTATAAAAAATGTTATTTATACATATATTTTTTTCTGTAACTATAAGTTAAAATGATTAAAATAATACTATATTCTGAATATTAGTGAATATAATCCCGCTTTAAGATATTTATACTATACCATTTTATAATGCATCTTATTTTTAGCTTATTCAGGACAGTACAAAAAAATAAAAATGATGATGCCTCTTATACTGTATATCCCTGTACCTGTATATGATAAGATGGTTATATCATTATCCATTATTGACTAAAATATGGCCATGCTCTTTGGCATTCCACAAAGGAACCTTTTACAACTCAAAACAAATATATTTTTCATTTAATCCTTTTTAAAGGCACAAAAAGCTTAATAATGTATAGACAGGCTTAAAGAACTTTACAGGCAGGTTGATTTTCCTGTGGCGCCCTGATATCCCTTTGATAGTGCACAATGGGAGCCTTGCATGCAAGACCTTGAGAAGGGAAAAAAAAGACTTGAGTGTATTAGTGGGCAGATGGCAGACAGCTATGTTGCATTGCAATGAATTCAACTGGACCACTGTCACAGATGTCTCAGTACCCTTAAACTGTGAGCAGTGCATAACACATTCACCATATTCTAAAAGAAATGGCTAATATTGGTAACTACTACACAGATGCAATTGGACAGTAAATAGAAAGACTGCAAAACAAATATTATTAAATATTCAAGCCACAAAACCTTAGCTCACGTTGTTTTTCATGAACTTGAAACAATTGCAGAGAATGCTGTTCAGTCAATCAAGCATTACCAAGTAAGGATTAAATAGTTTATCAAATCCATTCCCAGAAAGCCTAGTGTGTATTTGCATCCTCATTAAGACAGTGTACCTTTGTAAACATTAAACAATAAAATAACTAAAGACTATTACAAGAAATGTAAACTAATAACCTGCATTCAGGCAAACAATTCAACGTCAATTCATTTATGCCTCTAAATCAGGCACACCCAAACCAAATATAATTGCACACCAGCCGTTTTGGAAATGTAAACATTAACCAGAATGTCAGAATTAAATAAAATTGATGGTTGTGTCCGATCACTTTTTGCATCCTCGCCCATGCGGAGGAGTTATGTAAACGAGACACATTGTCTCAGAGCGAACGAGCATCAATGCTTGAATATTAATTTGCCTTGCCTGACTGAGCTGATTGAGACAGCCTGAACCTCCTCACTCTCGTTAATTATACTGCTCTCCATTCAGCCATCAGGCCTGATTCTGTGGCTCTCCTGGGCGAGAAAAAGGAGATTTGTTTAGTTCGAGAGAGAGGGACTACTTTCAAACAAATATAAAGTGGTGTAAGTAGGCCTTTGTCTCTAAAAGACAAAGTAAATATATAAATAAAGAAAAAAGATAGAGCCTTTCTCTGCACGGCTGTAACACAAATGAAGGAGTCGATGAATAAGGTAGCCTGAATTCTGAGGGGGATTTGTGTTTCTCTCTGATGAGGTGAGGCTTTTGGTATTGTGGTGTAATTGAGAAACTTAACTCTAAGCAGTGGCTGGTTCAAAGGTTTGAATGTCTAAGGCTTAGTCAGAGTTTTCTAACAATTCTTAATGCAATGGAAAAAGATGGATCAAACAGTAACTGGCTCCAGGAGAAGTTAAATTCTCGCTTGATGACTGCAATACCACTGGTTTTCCTTTTTCAAGTCAGCATGAACTTTGCAGCGGATTTGATCATTTGACGATCAAGGCCTCTAAATGGTGCATGGGGACGCACGAGGTGAAAACATTGATTGTCTAGCCGGGTTTTGCACTTGGGGCAGTGCATCAATAATCAATGAGTGTTGGATCAGAGAGATGCCATCTTCTTGCCAAAGGACCCTGTCATTAGCTGTCTGCTACGTGCCTGTAGCAACCCCGGCCCTCCTTTCATCTGTGGCGTCCTCTCTCCCGATGTTTCAATCTGCCCCGCCATTTAGAGATCTATATAAGCTTCCCTTTCATGTTCTCTGTCTGCTCACCCGGTGCCTTTTACGTGTCACCCGTAGTCAAGTTCAGGATTTTTTGCCAAAGTCATTACTGCTGCTTGGAATGGGTGAATGTGTCGAAAGACCAAAGACTCCACCAAAAAGCATAAGGCTTAAAGAAATAGTTCACCCAAAAATGGAAAAAGGAATAATTCATCCAAAAAGGAAAATTAGCTGAGAATTAGGGATGCACCAATACCGATACTGGTATTGGTATCAGGCCCGATACTGAGCTCCTGTACTCGTACTCGTTAAAATGCCCCGATACCAAATGCCGATACCACACAACATGTGATAAGTTCCATATTCAGACAAAGAAACACCAACAACAGACAGAAGAATGGAGTTATTAGAGATTAAAGATGTCTACGAAGTATATCTATGCAATGAATATAAAACATTCAGTATTAATGCCTGCATAGCTGATTTGCGCCAGTTGGTAAGCAAATCACGCTGAGTGGATTGAGCGCGCGGCGGCGCAGATGCGCAAGCTTGTCGAGTGAATATCCCTTTCTCACAGACATCACTGGAAAGTTTGTAGTTCGGTCGGATAACATCAAAAACAAGTAAGCAAAACAATGCACAAGTTACTTAAAGGTAAGGGGAGAGAGAGAGAGAGAGAGCGCACTTCTGTTGTGTGATCTTTATTGATGTTCGCTCACTTAGCACGCATCATTTGGATTAAAACTGAATCGTAAATATAAGACAAGTTATAGGGGCATTCACTATAAACGTCATTTATTTTCACCCTTAAGCATACACGACTTTCTGGCGAAAGTGAAACTAACAGCCTGTGTGAAATGCACTAGGCTGTACTGTACTTGTCCCTCTCATTCTGCACCAGTACAAATATGTGAACGCATTGTGCGTGTTTTGCTTGCTTCATGAGTGTTTCTGCATTATATGAGTGGTTTTGGAATATAAATCGCAGCACGTTTAAGATGAAAAAACACGACTTCTATTTATGAAAGTATCACAGTTAGGAGATTTATAGCGAGTGGTTCCCTGCATTTTTACAGCAAATCATGTGATTACAGTACTAAGCCGCTGCAATGGAGCAGCTCTAATGCTATTAAATTAAAGATGATGTAGGCTACCATAGAGAGAGAAAGAAATGAACAGTGAAAGTAACAAAAACTTGTAAAATACATTTTAATGGGCATAATTAAGTGTGAAAATAACAGAAGGATATACAGTCAAACCAAAAATTGTTCAGAGACCAGATATAATTTTTAATATATTTTTTACTAGTGGGTGCAGGACACAGTTCATTTATGTAAAGTGAGGATAGCAAAATAAAATAAACTGTGATATATTATACCCAAAAATTCTTCATACAGTGAAAATACCAGTAAAATTTATACAAATTTGGGACCAAAAATTATTCAGACTGAGTCTGGGGAAAAATTTAAGTTCAGGTTTGCATGAACCTGGTTGACAGCATGCCCAGGAGACTATATGCTGTCATTAAGGCTAAGGGTCACTCTAGGGTGTACCGCCACAATAGGGTATTGATAGTTGTGTAAATACTGCCATACTAGCTGAATAATTTTTGGTTTATTGTAATCCATTACATACCTTTCTATCAAAGTTATCTGACATTATCAAGCTGAATTTGTTCTGACACAGTTTAACTCTGAGTTCTTGTCATATTTTATTACCATTTTCTAAACTATAGCGAATAAACTGTGATAATGTGAGAAATGTTGAAGGTGTCTGAATAAATTTTGGTTTGACTGTATCTATTTGATAAATTAAGTTAGCCAACTAACATTATACATACTCTTTTGGTTTCTGTACCCAATATTTAAAAAAAATACAAATGCAATGAAAATATTGGTATTGGTACTCGGTATCGGCAAGTACCAAAATAAAAGTATCGGTATCGGGCGAGTACTGGAAAAAGTGGTATCGGTGCATCCCTACTGAGAATTTATCTCACTCTCAGGCCATCCAAGATGTACTCAACTCAACTCAACCCAAACTTTATTTATAAAGCACTTTCAACACCACGACTGGAACCAAAGTGCTGTAAAGAGAAAGATAAGATAAAAAAATTAAAATAAAAACAAATGAAAAATAATAAGCATTGTCAAAAGCTAGAGAAAACAAATGAGTTTTAGACAGAGGAAGGGCATTCCAGAGCCTAGGAGCTGCCACAGAGAAAGCACGATCTCCTCTACATTTTAGACGAGATCGTGGAACCATTAGGAATAGTTGATCATTAGAGCGCAGAGATCTGTTGGATTAACAGACACTAATTAAATCAGTAACATAGTCAGGTGATAGACCATGCACAGCCTTGAATACATACAACAATACTTTATAATTAATTCTGTATCTTAAAGGTAACCGATGCAGTTTGATTAACGCAGGAGTAATATGCTCTCTCCCCTTTGTACCCAGATACAACACATTACAATAGTCCAAACGAGATGACACAAAAGCATGGGCAACCTTCTCCATATCTTCAAACGAGAGGATGGACTTCATGTAGATATTGACCTTAGATGGAAAAAGGTATTTTTAACAACAGCATTAATTTGTCGGTCAAATTTGAGCTCAGAGTCAAAGAGAACACCAAGTTTTTTTTACACAGACAGCTTTTCCCAGGAAACTGCCCCAGCGTCATCGACACATTCAACGTAACCCTTATACCAATTAAATCATCTCTGTCTTAATGCTTCACTCAATTGAGAAAATTAGTTGCCAACCAGCACTTAACCTTATCAGACATGCATGCAGATACTGCAAAGCACATTTATGGGCATGTTTCAATGGTAAAATCATGTGTGAACATCCGCATACAAGGGATAAGGAATCCCACATTTTTCAAAATAAAACTCCCCCCCCCCCCCCCAATGGCAACATATACAGAGAAAATAAAATTGGTCCCAGAATAGAGCCCTAAGGAACCCCACAGACAAGAGGAGCAGTAGAAGACGAGTAATCACCTAAACTGACTGAAAATGTCCTATCCTTCAAATAAGAAGAGAACCATTTTAGGGCTAAGCCATGAACACCAACATGATTCTTGAGACGAGCAATAAGTATATCGTGATCAACTGTATCAAATGCTGCAGTAAGATCTAACAAAAGTAGAACAACTCCAAGAGTCAATGCCTCTTAATATGTCATTGAAGACCCTCAATAGTGCAGACTCTGTACTGTGGCTGGCTCTAAAACCAGACTGGAATCTATCCATAAGATATTATTTATCTTTAAAAAAAAATTTAACTGCTCCAACACAATTTTTTCCAATACCTTAGATATAAAAGGCAGCTTCGAAATGGGGTGAAAATTACTCATGTTAAAGGGATCAACACCATTTTTTTTAGCCGGAACAACACCAGATGACAGACTACTATTCAAAATAGAGAGAATACTTGGACAAATAATGTCAACAACTTTCTTAAACAAAGAAGAAGGACTGACATCACCTGGAGACCTGGTAGGCTTCATATGGGCAATTATATCTTTAAGCTGCTGCAGAGAAGTAGGCAAAAAAATGTGTCAACTGATTAATAGGATCGGCAGGAATGATCAGATCATTGCTAGCAGATGACATTTGAGATCTAATTCCAGCGACCTTACAAAAAAAAATTATAAGAATGCTTCACATATATCAGCAGAAGGAATGAGTGATGGGGTGGCAACATGATGGAGCACAGAGTTAACAGCAGAAACAAGCACTCTAGAATTATGACAATTTCTGGAAATAATGGCAGAAAAATAATTTGCTCTAGCTAATTTGACAGCCCTTTGATATTCAATCAGACAGTTCTTCAAAATCTCATAAGAAACCAGTAATTTATCTTTAAGCCATTTACGTTCAGCCCTCCTGCACTTCTGCCTGAGAGCACAGGTAGTACTATTTAACCAGGGCTGTAATTTAACCTTGTTTTTATTAGCCTTGAAAGGAGCCACAACATCTAAAATATCAGAACAAGAAGCGTTAAATTGATTAACCAACTCTGCTAAATCCATACTATGACAGGGAGATTCAAACAAAGTGAGTAAAGGAGAAATCTCAAAAGCTGCTGAAAAACTACTATATTGAAATCCCCCAAAATTAAAATTTTGTCAAAAGAAGGGACAATTGCAGATAAAAGTTCAGATAATTCTTGTATAAAATCAGTTTGGGGGTCTATAAATTAAAACAAATGGCACAGACTTAAAAGAATTTAAAAAATCCAGTTCGTGAGAGGCAAAGAGATCGTTCAGAATAAAAGTCTTATTTACCAGAGATCTTGCGTTTATCAACGCCATTGTCACTGGAGTGGTGTCAGAAGAAGATGGGGAAGATTGAACGAAAAAGTTTACCGGGTTCCCGCCACGTAAGGAGCGAAGGTTTAAGTGGTTAACTCCAGGAGCGGCCGACCATCGCCTTGCACTAACTATCCGCGAGGACCGGGACATCGACGCCGGGGATGGGAAGACAGGCACGAGATATGAACATCTCAGGTTCACCTCCTCGACCGCCACCACGGAGGATGGTGATCCGATGAATGGAAACCTCCCGATCTTCTTTGATCTCACGAGGACCCCAGCATGCTTCCCACACTTCCTTCGGCATTTCCTCCACAGGCACAAACATCCAGGCAGGTAACAAACCTTCCTCAGTGCAACTGGCACAGGCAAATACCGTGTATACGGATGCCAGTCTTTTCTGGTATCGCGAAACAAACAATCAGACACCGCCGACCAAATATTCAGTAAAGTTAAGCGATCATACACCAGAGGGGAGCAAACAGGTAAAAACAGACTGCGACGGCACGCCGGCAAACATCCTGGCGCCATCTTGGAAAAAAACAAAGGGAGAAAATGTCTAATGAAAATGCAGAAGAAATTGTTGAATAAAGTTGTTATTTGTGTTAAGTCGTATAAAGTCGAAATATAAAGTCGTATATTTATTTGTGCACAAAAAGTATTCTCGTAGTTTAATAAAATTAAGGTTTTAGATGAGTTTGCTTCTTCATAAGAAAAGATTTGGAGAAATGAGGCATTACTTCACTTGCTCACCAATGGATCCTCTGCAGTGAATGGGTGCCGTCAGAATGAGAGTCCAAACAGCTGATAAAAACAATGGCTACAGCTTGAAGTTAAAAACGTCTTAATTATAGATTTGTTTATTACAAATAACAGCTTTTCGCATCACAAGATATTAATTGATGGATTGTAGTTGTATGAGTTACCTGTGAATTACTGTGATGTGTTCATCAGCTAATTTGGATTTTCTGACGGAACCCATTCACTGCAGAAGATCGATTGGTGAGCAAGTGATATGCTAAATTTCAAAGCGTGCATAGGATATGGTGTGGCAAATAGACAAGAAATAATCGATCGATCTACAGCCCACTTTCGTACCCGCTGTTGAATCTCTCACTGTTATCAATATTAATTTAATTTCTTGAATTGGTGGTCAGATACTAAAAGAAACATGCAACAGTTTAGGTTCATCCCATCACCATGATCATGATCATCATGATCACAATAAACCATTACCACTTAAGAGAATGAACATCTGCTTCCCGGAGCATCTAGCCACAGAGCAGCCACTCCGCAGTGCTCAGAAACGGCACTCCTGGGACAGAAAGTTGGTGCAGTCTGCCATATGCCAAGTTTTAAAAGCTCTCTCTCCCCTGCACTTTACGCTGAGGGCAGTTTTAAAAAGGCCTTGCGCGCTCGTCAAGGAACACATGTCTTCAGACACACATACGGACGACTTGTACTTCCTTCTCAATGGCCATCTGAAACACTTAGCAGATTTTACAGCCATTCACTGCCTCTGCAAGCCCCAGTCCTCATTAAGACTAGGCATCAGTCCAAGTTTAAATGAAAAGGTTGAGATATCTGCAGAATAAGATGGGAGATTTTTGAAGCAACTAGTAACAACCTTTGTCAATAACAATAGGAACAGAATTTATTAGAATCTGAAATGAAATACTCTAGATGTGCGTGCATGAATATTAAATAAATGTGCAAGGGTCATTAAACAAGTTGGGGTTAAATCAACAAAATGTTTCATTGTACTACAGACAATACATTCCAACTTGTCCCTAAATTTGGGGTGAAAATATATAAAGTCGTATATTTCTTTGTGCACAAAAAGTATTCTCGCAGATTCATAAAATTAAGGTCGATCCACCGATGTCACATGGACTACTTTAACGATGTCCTTACTACCTTTCTGGGCTTTGGATGTAGTACCACCTTGCTGTCTATGCAGGGTCAGAAAGCTCTCGGATTTCATTTAAAATATCTTAATTTGTGTTCAGAAGATGAATGAAGGTCTAACGGGTTTGGAATGACATGAGGGTGAGTAATTAATGTAAATTTTCATTTTTGGGTGAACCAACCCTTTAAATATAATTAAGATGAATAATGTGATAGAATCACTTACTACCTGTATCTGTATAAAAACACTATTTTTTTCATGACAACATAATGCTGGTAAACCCTGTAAGCATGGCAACTTCCACATGATATCTGCAGATGTGAAAGCCGAGCATGTGTTCTCCAGACCATTGTCTTGAATCAGCAGAAGAACATAAACATGTCTCCATCCTGTTGTCTACATGCTTTCAGAATGTTCGATGGCAAAAACAAATTAGAAATAGTTTAAAAACCTTTACATGACACCAGGTACATGACAAATAGCCTCCGTTGATCTGCTGGATCAGGAACAGGAATTACATGATGGACGTTCATCCAGCAAGAACGTGGCATTGCACAAAGGACAATCTACTGTACACAATTTTACAGCTCAAATAATATGTTTTTGATAGAAAACATTCTGTTTCAGCATTTAAGCCCTGAATGCTGCCATGGTTTACTTTCATAATTCAGTAAGAATCAAGAACATTCCAATAATTCAGGTATGTTGTTAAATGTATATTACTATATATTTAGATGGACACAGATTATGAAATTACTTCAGTATAAAAGTAACATAATTGTCATAGTATCTTTAAAAGTTATGAGACAAAGATTTTTGCTTGAAATTAGTCAGCACTGGTCTATGCCCCACTTGTGCAACCAGATTTCATTTTCAATCCGAGATATGCAATGGAAGCAGAAGAAACAGCCTGAATGAGTAATGAGAAGAAGAATAAAGAGAGAGAAGATGGTGAAAGAGGCATTCTGATCTCTCTAAATTTCCTGTTCCCTCTCTTGCTCTCTTTCTCTCATTCCTCTCTTTTCTCCATCTCCCACTTGAGTGTAGGGCAGTCCTCAGAGTATTAAACAAACATTACCAGAGAATGGACTTCAGAAGTTGAGAGGTTGATAGCAGAGGCGATAGAGGAGATGGCGAGAGAGCCGAATGACAAGTGGGCAGGAGTCAGACCAGGCAAAAAAATGTAATTCTAAGCCAATTTTGGAGAGGAGAGGTTATAAATATCCTTCTCGCTCGTCTCTCAAAGCTGTTCTCTGATTGGCGAAAAAATGGAATCAGATATTTGGAAAAGCAATTTTTCTCAGACAATTACCCATGGATTGGATAAGTCCTGTTGAATGGAATGACACATGATTGCCCACTTCTCAAACACACAGTAGTGGGAGAACATAACTTGTGTCCAATCTCTACAAGAATCAGTACCCGCTGTCCTTTTATACTGTATATACAGTATAAATCATGGGTGGCGAACGTCGGTCCTGGAGAGCCGCAGCCCTGCAGAGTTTTGCTTCAACCCTAAAAACACACTTGAACAAGCTAATAAAGGTCTGGAAGGGTTACTAGAAAGCTACAGGCAGGTAGGTTTTAATTAGGGTTGGAGCTGTACTCTGCAGGGCTGCGGCTCTCCAGGACTGGAGTTCGCCACCCCTGGTATAGATATCAACAGTACTGTGCAACACTTAGGTTAAAAAAAAAGCATATTGATATCTAATGAGACTGAGGAATATGTTTGGTTTTTCTTCGTCAAGGCAGTTCAGTTATTGCATGTGCTTGCTAAAATCCACCACTGGTGTACTACATTTCATTTAATGAGATATTGATTACATGGACCAGATGTGCTTGTGGAGAATTTTAGATTTAACTTTTAAATTATAAAAATACTTCGGTAAGTGTATTTACGCCTGTCTGCAGACTAAAGAAAATGAATTCTGCTAAGTCATAGTCTGGGGTTGCGATTATGGTCAACAGTGATGGATTAGTAAATGGTGTGCAATGAAAACAGATTTTGATTCAGCATGCTGTAACCTCTGGGCCATGACTGATGACTGAAAAACTTCTCTTCTGACTCCACACTTCTACTTTTGCTCCTCTGCAGTCTTCTTGTAAAACTGGCATAGAAAGAATTTGTATGCCAGCGTACATTATGAGAAGGGCTGTTTGCGCAATGCATGCCAGAATAGACATCTTTCTTCTCTCGCCTTCAAAGAAGTGTCTGTTCTCAGCTGGTAGGAAAGCCTAATCATCAGAAGTGACTTAAAAATTAAACTGAATTGGACAATAAAAAGAAGCATGCTCAACATTGTTTTACTCCATATCGCTAAATTTCAGATTTCACAGGAAAAAAATGGAGGGGGTTCTCTAATTAAATGAACTCCTAATACTTCACTGAACATTTTTTTTGATGTAGACCAATGAATTATAGGTACAGTAAGTAAAGGCAAGAGAAGAGAGCACTATCAGAAGTACTAATGTAGTAAAACCTTAATTTTTGACTCAGGGAAATAGTTTATACTCACTAAGTGAATAGTAAGGCATATGAGAAAGTACACATTTTGCGTGCTAATCATTGGCAGAGTTCTTAAATGTTCTGGCACTGAAAAAGCTCTAAGCCTGCTTGTTTACTGATGTGAAATTATGTGCCCTTTTGACTAACACTGTCAGCACCCACCCAATCCAACTGCAGTCAGGCAGGTGATATTTTAGCAAGCCTATTTGACTCTCAGATGTTCACCTATGGCAAATAATAAAAGCAGAGCAGCTCCTGAAAAATTCAGTTCCTGGAATGACCTGGCAGAAAGATCTAAAGATGTCAAAGTGTTTCGATGTGGAAGGCTAATGCTGGACTGTCAGGTACAGTAAGAAGAATTTAGATGAGCATTCACATCTTTGAAAGCTCTAGCCGCACTCATCACCTGCTGGTAGAGCCAAAGATATCAGAGAGATGGGCTCTTCAAGAGTTCATCAAGTTAGGATTGCTATCTACAATCTGATAAGACAAACAGACCTAACAAAAAATACAAATCCAGCAAAACATGACTCATACATTTTTTTAGTGGTAAAAGCATGTGGTTACAAAATGTGTATGAAGTTGAATGTTGCTACTTATGCTCTCCACTAAAGTCCATTATCAGAGTGTCTCATCGTTCTGTCTTTCCATTCTTACCTGGTCTGATTCCCTTATCATTCCCTAAATTACATATTGTACCTTCATTTCTGCACCTCTGCAGGTTACAGATAAAATCATGCCATGTTTTCATACTTTCGTTAAGAGATTTGTCTAGATAATTGTTATTTTGCCTCCAAAGCCACCACTGAAGCTCTTGCTGTAGAGCACGCCTAACCTTACCCCATCTACAAGATTGACATTGATGACTTTCTTATTTGCATTTATTGATCTTTAGTGTTAATGAGGTTCAAGTATCTAAAGAAGAAAAGTGATGAGGTTTGTCTAAACTGTTTTGATTGGACTTGTTGGATACAATGAGGTCAAAAATACCTGGGGAAAAAAAAAAACTACCCAGTGATTAGCACATCAAAAGCATGCAATCTTTCACATAATTTACACAATTAAGTCAATCACCTGAGCTAATCAATAGTGTAAACAAAAATATTTATTAAAATAGGTAAATCTCCTAATAAAACATAATGAAATATTGATATCCTCATAGTTACAAAATTTAACTAAGCTATGACCAAACCTTGACCTCCTGGCTGAGCCATCCTTCAGGACTCAAGTTATGTGACTTAATGCTCTATTAAATAATTTAGTTATTTCTCCCACTCTTGCAAGATCAGACACACCTGCCCAGGAGATCCTGAAATGTGGGCAGATTTCCGTTCAACTGCTGAAATTGTGAAAGCCCTACACTCTATTTAGTTTTCTTGGTCACCATCAAAGCACACACCCAAAACACCTTTTAAAGGAACACTCCACTATTTTTGAAAATAGGCTCATTTTCCAGCTCCCCTAGAGTTAAACAGTTGAGTTTTACCGTTTTCGAATCCATTCAGCCGATCTCCAGGTCTGGCGGTAGCACTTTTAGCTGTAGCTTAGCATAGATCATTGAATCTGATTAGACCGTTAGCATCTCGCTCAAAAATGACCAAAGAGTTTCTATATTTTTCCTATTTAAAACTTGACTCTTTTGTAGTTACATCGTGTACTAAGACCAACGGAAAATGAAGAGTTGTGATTTTCTAGGCCGATATGGCTAGGAACTATACTCTCATTCCGGCATAATAATCAAGGAACTTTGCTGCCGTACCATGGATGCAGCAGGCACAATGATATTACGCAGCGCCTAATATCATTGCAGCGCGTAATGATCTATGCTAAGCTACAGCTAAAAGTGCTACCACCAGACCCGAAGATCGGCTGAATGGATTCGAACACGGTAAAACTCGACTGTTCAACTCTAGGGGAGTTGGAAAATGAGCCTATTTTCAAAAATAGCGGAGTGTTCCTTTAATCTGACCTGCAATCAATCTCCATTCAGTATTCTGCAAAGGAGAGAAGCAACAAAGAAGCAGCAGCAGAAGAAAAAGAAACATCTTAGAGGTAAGTTGTAATGAAAGCAATTTTCTGGAACAGGGAGTAGAATCCCATAACTGATTTCTGATGAAAATGGAATTGAAAGTTTAGCCAGCAATATTAAGTTTCAAACTGATCACTTTTCTAAAGTCTAATTACCCTAGCAGAAAAACAAGGCTTAATAACGGTGAAAACTACACCTCTGAGTTAAGCTGAAGACCAGAGCCAGCACAGAGAAGCAGCCTCCATCACTGTTGGTATTTCCAGATCAGCAGCTAGCAGAAACTGGAAATACAAACACACTCTCCAGCAGTTTTATTCCAGAATATATATTTAAAATGGGTTTTCTGAAGATGAAGTAGGAACATTTAAGTGACAGAGCCACTCACAGGAGTCTGTTTTGGGACTCTAATGAGCAGCAGCAGTCAGCCGTGGCTCTTGTAGAACAGAGCAAACAGCATGCGCCCTCATGCCTTTCCTACAACTCGTTCTGTTTTTATTATTAAAGAATTATTAAAAGGGATGTGGTATCAGAATGCCAAGCCTGTTAAAATATTGAAGCCGAGAAAAAGAACATAGTTGAGAAGGGTAAGGAAAAGTAAGACTAGACAGTGAATGCATCTCACTAAACAAGCATTTATCATTCCTTTTATATCATGTTTACGCTATACAGTACTTGGTTTAGCCTTATAAGTCAACTCCACAGGCAGCCCACATCAGTTCACTGATCATTTGATTCATATTGCATACAATAGCAGCAAGAGCTGCCAGAAATCAAGATTTATTTTTGTTTTTAAGTCATGTTAAGATATCAGGTTGAAACAGTATGCACTTTCGAAGAAAACTAATTGTTGGATTAGCCAAAGTTTGCAAAGTTAATGGTACCAAATCTAATCAAAGATATTTAGGGAATTGACTAAGAATGAATTGCGCCACTGACTGTGTCGTTTATTTGCACATGCTGTCTTTTTGCTTCAGCATCTGATTTACTAAAGGAATTATGCAAATCAGGTAACAGAGTAAACACGTCCCAGAATTAGTGCTGAGGTTGATATATCCTCAATTACATATTCTTCTGTATAGTTTGGTGATGCAAAAATAAGACAAACATACCTCTTTTTTTATTAAATACAGGAGACCGAACTTTTCTACGAAAAAAAAAAGCTAATTATATTACATATATACAAGTATTGTTTTGACAGGTAGTATATATAGGGCAATGATAAATCGCGAATACCAGGTCATTGAAATCTTCTTTTCAAAATAAGTTCTTCCATGGTGTTGGTTGCTGATTATTACATGAGATGACCTACTGAAAAATGAAGAAATGGAAAATTTATCTTCAGAATGAAACCTCTGAACTCCAATTATGAAAGCCAATAATTGCCTGGATTCTAAACATTAATTTGCGACTATAAAGACTCTCTGGAAACATTAATGTGGTGAGCAAAAGCATCATGTCCTCTGTGATATAAATATCTCATAGCTCATATATTCGTTCATGCATTATATATCCACTCCATGATTTATGTAATGCAGCTCTTGAAAGAATAAGCACTGTGGCTAAAATCAACAAATTGTGTTTGAGAGCCTATGGTACCATGAGGTTACATAGAAAACTCGTCAGAAGGTTTTGCTGCACTACCAGTGGAAGCAATTAAAATTATACTCATAGCACATGTTTTCTAAGTGAAGAGCGACCTTCAACCACTTCGGCCACTTAAGATATTTTTTATTGAGATGAAAAAAAGAGCAACAAAAACAAGACTTTTGGACATAGATTCAATATTACAATTACTGTATCACTAAAATTACTTAATAATAAAAAAAAAAAAGTAAAACATAATTATATAATAAAATGCTTTTACTCTGTCACTGAAAACTGATGTTGGGATCCTCAGCTTTTTATTCCTTTACGTGTATTCTGGTGCTATCTCAGGAAATCACATGCATGAATCGAATGGTTCTGTTATGTAAAATAAGTGTGTGTTATGCATACAATGAAACTTGGCATGAAGGGGTGAAATATTTATGCAGGAACATGGCCCACTGGAAGTGCTCCACATCCATCATCCCTTTATAACTCCTATATTCGTCATGCATTATTTCATAAAAGACAAATAATAACCAGGATTTTTATCTCAAAATCTGAAAAAAAATTATATACTATAAGAGATTTTAAATTATAGCACCTAAAGCTTCCAAATTTTGTATTTCAGGTGTCTTGTTTTATTTCCCATTGATTGAGCTTGGCCCCACTGTAAATAAAGTGTTGCACACTATGATCTTCATACTTTCAAGCAGACTATAATGCTCTATTATATGCTCTATATACAGTATTCAAGAAGCTGGCTGGCATTTCAGCAAAGCCAATGCTATAAAATTCAAAATGCTTTTATAGATGCAAAGATCACAGTTTCTTTGTGAAATAAATTAATAATAATTTCTTAATGTTAATGTTTCTGCCCGAGGCCATGCTGAAAGCATGAAGAAGGTTGCACAACATGTCTGCGTCAAAAATCATGGGAAATTGTCTGAAGCTATCTTCCAACTACTGCATGTTACAGTAGCTTTTCTTCTAAACATTCAGTTAATATTTCCCTCATAATACATCCCTCATCCCTTAGCAAAGATTTGTTAAGGTTGAAATGAATACATAACAACTGAATCAGAAAACCTCTGCATAAAGGCAGCAAAATGCATTATAAAAGAATCGTTTCTAGTGAGAGTGAATCTAAAGGCAAATGATATGGAAGGTTACAGAGAAGAACTCTTTGAGTTTGTAGAATCAAGACAAACAAAAAGTGATGCAATTTGGAATGCATTTGTGTATGAAAGGAAGAGACAGAAAAAAACAAGACAAATGGCACAAACACAGGAATTAGTGGGCGAAAACCCGGGGCTCTTTAGTGTTTAATATGAAAGCACAGTGGGTCTTGATCACTAATAATCTAGTACAAGTGTGCTCACTTCTGAGTGCAGTAAAGTTCACAGAAAGTTTCCAATGGATTCACAGCAGGTGCGCACACAGTTGTTGCCTTTTATGAAATGTTTATGATTATTCTAAACAAGGGAGTACATGTACACTGTATAATGTACATTTAAAAATAATAATAACAATAACACAAATATTAAAATAATTAAATAGCTTAACTATTATTACTACAATTAAATACTTACTATTTAGGCTTAAACCTTTGGGCAAACTTTACAATTTATTCTAAAGGTAAAAAAAATAGAAGTGCAAATTTATTGTTGGTTCATTTCTAAAATATGAATAAATAAATAAACTCAGACTGTGTGTACACAGTTATAGAATGAGACTGAGACCACTGTCGTCTCTATCTATCTACAAAGAGACTTCCCTCTACACGTTTTCACACACATGAACACACAAACATGCTCACACAGACACACACACACACACGTTTACCCTGTACACACTCCAACCTAAATGTTCACACTCTCAGATGAACTTGCCAGGTTCTCACGTTTTAAACACCCTTGAATCCACTTACAGACATCAGTTATCCCCTGAGTTTAAACTCGCTTCACTTTCATCTGTTTTCAAACATTTATGAATTCTTGACAAGTCAGCAGATAACACATCCTCTTACATCACCGTCAGGCTTTCCAAAGACATGTTGGAGATGGGGTCAAAAAATGTGTACACGCCTTTGTGTAGGTATTGTGCGTAAGAGTGTAAATGTTCAAGAAAGACAGAACCTCTGCATAATTGTACCTGTACATGATAATGTGGGCATGTTTTGTCCTCAATGTAATTTCTTCCTCTCTACTTTCTCTCATTCTGAGCAACACCTATGCAATCTGTGATTCTCTGTTTGGGAGATTTATTGATTAAAATTCTGCTGCACGTCTTAGCTAAACTGGTACACAGTGATTCTGCATACTAAAAGTCACTTTCAGGTGCCAGGAAAATGCGAGAAGTTTTCTTTTTTTTTTTTTTTAACAAACTAATCAGTGAAATGACCATGACAGAAGCCTTACATCTAAATTTAGGGATCTCATTAAAAGAACCTTGATAGAGAGAGAGAAAAAAGTTATTTTCAAAATGTATTCCCTCTCTCTCTTGTAGCAAACAAAAATAAAATGGCTGCCCTATCATCTATAAATAAATGTTAAAAATGTAAACCGAGGAGATTTGTAATATTAATATTACATTACAAAAAGTTTTACGTTAAATATTGTTCTGATTTAAGTTGATTATTATTATGTTTTTATTCATACATTTTAATGTATTAAATTATATTTTTGTGTGATTTTAAAAATCTGTTCTCATATACCTATAACCTCATTAAACCTTGTCCCAGATTCACGCCATTGGTTGAGCCAGAGCTACTACTGAAAATGCCAGTGGATAAACTCAGGGAAATCAACCAATAAATGGCTTGCTTACAGTTAAGGTATCTGCTGGGATATAATTATTTTAACACCGGAAAACTGACAAACAATGGGCCTCATTCATGAAACACGAGCAGAATGAATTTTTGTGTAAATCATTCGGAAAGACGTTCTGACGTAAATTTTCGGATTCATGAAAATGTTCGTATTTTGAAAATGTTAGTTGGTACAAAAGAAATGTAAACCTGCTCCCTACATGTGTAATGGTGCGTGTAAAACGTTCTTCTGTTTAATTTTGGCAAACTGATGACCACCCTGAAGTTGATTTGCACTGCAATTATAAATTTTACAAGTTCGTTTGCGCAGTTGTCTTTTTTTTTTTTCTTGTAGCTTAGAGTTGATAAACTGTTTAGCTTTGGGTAAAAAGCAGCGCTTGACACTGTCACTTTTTACCCAGCCGTCCAATCAATGGAGGAGGGGCGGGACAAATACTACACCGACCAATCAACCTACTTGTACAACAACTGAACAACAACAGAGAAGCTAATGGTGCTGGTTACTGCATTTTTATATTCAGTAATATTCTTCAAAATGAGATACTAGAAATACGTTACTGCCGTGGATATTTCAAATCATAGCAAACAAAGCGTCTCAGCTAGAAAAAACGCTGTGCCACCAAAGCGTTCTCAAGCGCCACCAACTGGTTATTTTAAGAAGAGTGCCTGACATTTTTCAGCAGGCTAAAAACACTTTGGTGGACACACTTTATTTAATATTTATTGTTAGGCATATGGCCTATTACTCTTTTTTGCATTTATGCAATATACTGGAGCCAAACATGAGAAAGTAGACCAGAACATATTCCACTGGGTTCCTGGACATCGCAATTTCATAGCTGTATGTATAGGCGGGGATTATGCTAATGTGAATGAGCGGTGCACGGCGCCCTATTTACGATGATTGGGACCAAATCATAACAACTAGGGGGGCACAAAAGTATTTAGTCAGCCACTAATTTTGCAAGTTCTCCCACTAAAAAGATGAGAGAGGCCTGTAATTTCATCATAGGTATACCTCAACCATGAGAGACAAAATTAGAAAAAAAAAATCAGAAAATAACCCATTGTAGGATTTTTTAATAATTATGGTAAATTCCTTGGTCAATAGTATTTGGTCACCACAAAAAGATGAGAGAGATTTCTGGCTCTCACAGACCTGTAACTTCTTCTTTAAGATGCTCCTCTGTCCTCCACTGGTTACCTTTATTAATGGCATCTGTTTGAACTTGTTGTCAGTATAAAAGACACCTGTCCAAACCTCAAACAGTCACACTCCAAACTCCACCACGGCCAAGACCAAAGAGCTGTCAAAGGACACCAGAAACAAAATTGTAGACCTGCAACAGGCTGGGAAGACTGAATCTGCAATAGGTAATCAGCTTGGTGTGAAGAAATCAACTGTTGGAGCAATTATTAGAAAATGGAAGACATACAAGACCATTGATTATCTCCCTCGATCTGGGGCTCCACGCCAGATCTCACCCCGTGGGGTCAAAATGATCACAAGAACGGTGAGCAAAAATCCCAGAACCACACGGGGGACCCAGTGAATGACCGCAGAGAGCTGGGACCAAAGTAACTAAGGCTACCATCAGTAACACACTGCGACGCCAGGGACTCAAATCCTGCAGTGCAGACGTGTCCCCCTGCTTAAGCCAGACATGTCCAGGCCCGTCTGAAGTTTGCTAGAGAGCCTTTGGATGATCCAGAAGAGGATTGGGAAAATGTCATATGGTCAGATGAAACCAAAAAAAACTTTTTGGTAAAAACTCAACTTGTAGTGTTTGGAGGAGAAAGAATGCTGAGTTGCCTCCAAAGAACACCATACCTACTGTGAAGCATGGGGGGGTGGAAACATCATGCTTTGGGGATGCTTTTCTGCAAAGGGGACAGGACGACGGTATGTGTAAACCGAAAAAAGAAGAATGGGGCCATGTATCGTGAGATTTTGAGGGAAAACCTCCTTCCATCAGCAAGGGCATTGTAGATGAAACGTGGCTGGGTCTTTCAGTATGACAATGATCCCAAACACACCTCCCGGGCAACGAAGGAGTGGCTTCGTTAAGAAGCATTTCAAGGTCCTGGAGTGCCTAGCCAGTCTCCAGATCTCAACCCCATAGAAAATCTTTGGGGGAGTTGAAAAACGTGTGCCCAGCAGCGACAGCCCAAAACATTACTGCTCTAGAGGAGATCTGCATGGAGGAAGTGGCCAAAATACCAGCAACAGTGTGTGAAAACTTACAGAAAACGTTTGACCTCTGTCATTGCCAACAAAAGGTATATAACAAAGTATTGAGATGAAATTTTGTTATTGACCAAATACTTATTTTCCACCATAATTTGCAAATAAATTCTTTAAAAATCCTACAATGTGATTTTCTGGATTTTTTTTTTCTCATTTTGTCTCACATAGTTGAGGTATACCTATGATGAAAATTACAGGCCTCTCTCATCTTTTTAAGTGGGAGAACTTGCACAATTGGTGGCTGACTAAATACTTTTTTTCCCCACTGTACATTATGACTAACTATCAAATCTGATGTGTACGAAGTGTTTGTGAATTCGGAGGAGAGTTTTCGGGAAGGTCCGTTTTACGCGCAAATTACTCATAATTTACTCCTATATTTACGAATGTTTCATGAAAGAGGCCCATTGTGTTTAAAGAAACAAATAATTATTCACTGATATGATTTCAAACTACAGTCTGAACATATACATACGTACATGTGTGAAAGAAAAGCACAGCATTTCTGCCCAGCACATGGTTCATGGCTCAAGGGTACAGCCATTATCGCTGAAACAGGGTGGTAACTGCATAGTTACAAACTGAAATCCCAGAGAACCTTGTGAGTGGTGGTTCCAGGGTTTTAATAGAAACCAGGGGAATATAAGAACACAGATATATTCCATTTGTGCATCAGTTCTTAACATGTATTTTGACAGCAGCCAACTAACACCGCAACAAGGGAGAACAGTGCAATGATCAATGATTCCCTCTTGGGAAAACAGTCAATGTGAGGCTTAGTTAGTTCTTAAGAGTGTCAAGAAGATTGTACGCTACCGTATAGAGGGGAACTCATTTATTTCGAAATCCCAGCCACAGTAGATCAATATAACATCATGCATCCCTCTGCTCTTGCATGAGTGTCTCTGGGCTTTCATTAATGCACAATAATCACAGCTGAGTCTAATGGTTTCTCTCTCTCTCTCTCTCTCTCTCTCTCTTCCCACTCTCCCTCCAGGCAATGTATCTCATGCACGAGATGTGTCACACTAAGCAGAATGAATGGCCACACTCTGAAAACACAAATTGCAAAGTAAACAGATTAGGGTGGAAAACTACTCCTCCATCCCCTTCCCCGCCTCCACCTTCCCACCCATTTCTTCCACTCATATCCCCAGCAGGATGGGATGGATGAAGAAGGGACTCTGGCTGGTCAACTAGTCTGAGCTCTACTGGTTTAACCCTGAAATCAATATGCAGTTCCCCTCATATGACTAAAATATGTCAGGGCTTGGAATCCATCCCACAGGCTCGAAGTAATGGAGCATCTAGGCCGTGCACCACCATAATTTTCATTACACCCCAGCAGACTCTAAATTGTGATAAAAGGATTCATATGGCACTACATGCTTCCACTGAAGCAGAAACAGAGAGAGTGATAAAGACGAGAGAATTCTAGTTTTTTTTTATTTATGTTTGTTCACAGTATTTTATCTTGCCCTACTTGGAGCAAAACAAAAGGAGTTACCGTCCAATGAAATAACATTCATTCATTCCTCTGAGGCCGAGACTATAGGAAATTACATTTGGAAATCTATTTTTCTCCAGCAGAAACATTACAACACCGCTGACCTTATTTTGCTCTCCTTGGCCATAGTTCTACAAGCTCAAATCCTAACAGAATTATATTAGCTCAAGTTCAAACACTTATTTCATTACAAACTTGTGCAAAACAATAATATTATCTGGAGCTTTTAATAGTCAAATGCTTTATACCACATAGTTAGTATATGTTTTGTTCTTTTGATAAGCAGCTGACCTCCTTGCTAACCCATCTCAACACATTTAAATACTTGTAACTCAATGTTTCTCTCAAACTTTAATATATGTGTCTGCTACAGATTATTACTTTATGACAATCATTGTGGATCCAGTAAAGTACAACTGAAAATTGTATATCCCTGCTCGTCTGATTAGACATGATAGAAAAACTTGATGTCATATCAAATTAAACAAGAGCTGCTGATTGATATGATAGGCCTACATGTTGTCATTTAACATTCATTAACATAATCGCAAATCAAATTATGAGCCAGACATAAAAGTTTATTCCTTACTCCCTTGTTTTTGTCTTGTCAGACATTTATATTCTAATACAGACACAAGGATAATATGATTGTTTTTTTATATTATTTTATATTTTCTCTATTTTATTTTAAAAAGGACTCACAATATCCTAAAATCGTTAACGAATAAGAAACAAGAAGTGAAAAACAAAACAAAAGGAACAGTTAATTTAACATAAATGAATGAATGAATATGTACATACGAATGTGACTTCAAAGGTCCATATGATTAGTGTGATGTTCGTAATCCATGTCTTCTGAAGATAATCAGGTTGATGCTGAATTAAAACATTTGACATCACATTTGAATCTGGCCGGAACAAATGTCCATTTTTTTTTCCATTTGCGCAGAGCAGTGAGCCTCCGCGACGCCAGGGCAATGCAGAAAAACGGACTGAAAAAAGAAAACACTTAAAGGGATAGTTCACCCAAAAATGAAAATTCTGTAATTAATTACTCACTCTCATGTCGTTACAAATCTGTAAGACCTTCGTTCATCTTCAGAACATGCGTTGTTTACATGCAGGGGAAAGCACGCGTATGCGTCGTGATACTCTCTACAATGGCAGCGCACCGCGACAGATGGGATGTGAAGGAGAATAATTGTTGAATAAAGTCATTATTTTTGTTTTCTTTGCACACAAATGTAATTTAAATGCAATGTTTCTGTGCCTTGATCGTGGTAGTACCCTTGCTGCATATGGAGGGTCAGAGAGCTCTCGGATCAAAATTATCTTAAATTGTGTTCTGAAGATGAACGAAGGTCTTACGGGTTTGGAACGACATGAGGGTGAGACATTAATGAGATCATTTTCATTTTTGGGTGAACTAACCCTTTAACAAACGGTATTTACACTGCTTTCAAGCATTTCCTGATTAAAAAAAAAAAGTTTATAAACTCAAATTACATCTGTACGCTTTGACAAATGCACTAAAAAGGGGGGAAAATTACACAATATAAAATAAAATATATCTGGGTGTTTCTAAAATATCAGTGAACATACACTTGTCTTTGTAAACAATAACAACTTTTTGCGGGGGTGCACACCCTTTTGCTCATGCAGGCGCATCAAAAAATAAACCAGAAATTATAAAATTGGTTTGAGGAAAATAATATTGGACACAAACCTCCTTGCTTCTAATGTATACTGTCAACATGGAAGATCTAAACGTGTGAAAGGGAATCAGATTTGAAGTCCTTCTCAATTTGAGAACTAGTCTCCCACCCTCCAAGCTGAAAGCATTATGTGGCAGTTCCATCACAAATAAGGATTACAAAAATTGTCTGTAATATGGCCAAACGTGTCAACCAATCAGGTTTTGCTTTTTTTTTTCGGTGAATGAGGCAGTTGCATCACAGTTGCATGTAATGCCTGATTGGTTATCAAAGCAGTGTGAGGATTACGAGTCAACAATGAAATTTGGATACACTCAAAGAATTCAGAAACCTAAACAATCTCAGCCCCTTGGCTCCCATCTTCTCCCTTTGGCTTCAGCAACATGTCAGCTTAGCATGTCATTGTTTGAAGGCCTCGACCCTAACCACCGGCCCACCCCTGACTCCAGTTAGGGGGCTTAAGGTTGAGGCAATACTTTAATGAATCCGATGCTGGGAATTTTCAATATACGGTTCACACTCAGCTAGTTATCCTGAACAATGAGAGCTGGAGAGGCCCACAGCTGGCCACAGTACAGCAAGACAGGGCTGCCAAACGTTTATGATAATGCACATTCACTAGCACAATGCAGGATTAGCACTGCAATGAACTTGGAAAGTGTCCACCCCAGTTCTCACTCCCTCTCTCTTCCTCACCCAGTCCCTCACGAAAACCTTTATTATAAAGATTAATCTGACATAAACAGCTATTTACAGTTAATATGCTTAATAAAGGGTGTGTGCATCCATAGCAAAATAAATTAATAAATAAAATGTCCGTAATCATTGTTTGTGTATTTTCAAGTGAAAATATCTGGGCAATCTTAACATTAAAAGCAAAAAAATTGTAATGTATTAAGAGTCTTATGTTCATAGAGTGTATTTTGAATGAAGTTTTCTTAGATTACTTTTTTTAAGCACAAACCTTTAAAATTAACCAAATTATTTTAAGCATATAACCTGTTTTAAAACAAGAAGAAGAAAAAAAACAGTTGCAGTTGGTTAAGGTATGTATTGAATAAATTAATGTCACAGTGTTTGTTGTGGTGACCTGGACTGGTCACTTGAGGGCGCTCTTCTGTTTTTCGTTGTTTTGTGTTAAACTCCGTTTCCCATAGTCCCCTGCTCACTAATCCGTTCTGATCGGTAACACCTGTTCATGATTATCCCAGCCATATATATCATGCCTTCTCTGTCTGTCATTTGCGTCTGGATTGTATTGTCTTCTTAGTTGGTGTTGTCGGTGTCAGGTTTTGGATTACCTTTTGCAACGTTTTTGTTCTGTTTTGTCCTGTTATTATTTTTCAATAAACTGCACTTGGAACTTACCTCGTTTTCTCCTGGCATTCCGTGACAGAATCCAGACGCCATTACTAGTTCCAGCAGTTTGTTTTGTTACCTTTTGTGGATCATGGACGTTCGGATGGTTCCTCCTCCTTCGAAGGAGCGCAGGGCTCGGCTCCGGATGTTGGCGGATCTTCGCCAACGGGGGATGGATTTTGGAGATTTCGCTCAGTCCTTTTGGAATCTTGCGGTAGGGATGGGACTTCATGACACAGATTTGAAGAAGATCTTTAATGGTAGTTTAGACAATCCCGTGCCTATTCGGGAGATGGATGGGCTTAAAATGCTGGACTTTTGGGGTTTCATTGATTATCTGGGTTACCGCAACTTGGTGATCTCATGTCAGTCTGAGTCTCTTGCAGTGCCCCGGGAGATGCGGGAACCCACTCCAGTCGGGGAGCTCGCTGAGTCCACTCCAGAGCCCGTTCCAATCCAGGAGCTCACCGAGCTCGCTCCAGCCCCGGAGCTCACCACCTCTGTCCTTCAGACTCCCACTAAGCGGCGGAGGGTGAGAAGGAGGACAGGAAGACACACTCCACAGCCCGCTCCAGTCCCGGATTTCTCAGAGCCCGCTCCAGTCCCGGATCTCACAGAGCCCACTCCAGTCCCGGAGTTCACAGAGGCACGCACTGCTCCGAAGTCCCGGAGTATCACAGAAGGGAAGATCAGTCCCGGAGTTCCATCAGAGCCCGAATCCAGTCCCGGATGAGTCACAGAGCCGCTTCCAGTCCGGAGAGTTCACAGAGCGCTTCCGTCGCACTAGGCCAGGAGCACGCCGGAGGAGTCACCGAGTCCGCTCAAGTCTCCGGAGTCACCACCTCTGTCCTTCAGGATCCCACTAAGCGGCGTTGAGGGGAGAAGGGGACAGGAACACACCCTCCTCAGAGCTGTGACTCCAGTCCCGGAGCTCGCCAGAGCCCGCTCCAGTCCCGGAGCTCGCCGAGGCCCGGCTCCAGTACAAGAGTGGACCCGAGCCCGCTCCAGTCCCGGGCAGCTCGCAGAGGTCCGCCTCAGCTCTGGAGCTCCCACCTCTGTCCTTCGATCCCACTAAGCGGCGGAGGCGTGAGAAGGAGCGAAGGAAAACCCCACCTCCTCAGCCCGCTCGCAAGTCCCGGAGCTCGGGGAGTCCGGTCCAGTCCCGGAGCTCGGGGAGTCCGGTCCAGTCCCGGAGCTCGGGGAGTCCGGTCCAGTCCCGGAGCTCGCCGAGTCCGGTCCAGTCCCGGAGCTCGGGGAGTCCGGTCCAGTCCCGGAGCTCGGGGAGTCCGGTCCAGTCCCGGAGCTCGGGGAGTCCGGTCCAGTCCCGGAGCTCGGGGAGTCCGGTCCAGTCCCGGAGCTCGCCGAGCCCGGTCCAGTCCCGGAGCTCGCCGAGTCCAGTCCAGTCCGGGAGCTCGCGGAGTCCGGTCCAGTCCCGGAGCTCGCGGAGCCCGCTCCAGTCCCGGATTTCGCAGAGCCCAGTCCAGAGCCCGCTCCGTTCCGGGAGCACACAGAGTCCGCTGAGACTAAACTCTCTCTGCTCTTGTTTTCAGCTACTCCTGAGTTGCTGAGAGGGATTTCACTCTCACCAATGTTGCCTGACAGGATTCTGGCTATGTCCTGGTTGCCCGCCTGGGTTCTGTTGTGGCAGGAGCCTCATTGGCTCATTCCTCCGGACTCGTAAGGCCATCGGCTGGGATTGTCAAATGCGTGGTTGGGGTCTTGATGGTCCATCATTGCAGGTCCAGTAGCTTGCGACTTTCGCACCCTGCACGGTTGTCTGTGCTCATGGCATTGGCCGATAGCATCTGTTCCCTGGGCCTCTTCTGTTGGCTGGTCTGGCCCGCCATCCCTCCCCCTGGCCCGCCTCTATTCCACCTCCCTCCTGAACTTTTGTGTGTCTGGTGGAGCGTCTGGTATCCGCTCCGTAGATGGGGGGGTAATGTCACAGTGTTTGTTGTGGTGACTTGGACTGGTCACTTGAGGGCGCTCTTTTGTTTTCGTTGTTTGTGTTAAACTCCGTTTCCCATAGTCCCCTGCTCACTAATCCGTTCTGATCGGTAACACCTGTTCATGATTATCCCAGCTATATATATCATGCCTTCTCTGTCTGTTATTTGCGTCTTGATTGTATTGTCTTCTTGGTTGGTGTTGTCGGTGTCAGGTTTTTGGATTACCTTTTGCAACGTTTTTGTTCTGTTATTATTTTCAATAAACTGCACTTGGAACTTACCTCGTTTTCTCCTGGCATTCCGTGACAATTAATTTATAAAAACAAAATTATATAAAAAATATATCGTCATGAGCAATTTTGCTTCTCAAATAGATTTATCATGCTTAAAGAATTTTAACTAGAAAAAAAAAAAAGTATGTTTGAAATACATGCAGGTTTGGATGTTCATATTTACATATCATTTTTAAATTACTTCATAGAGTTCTCTGTTGACAAGCTGTCATTGTGTGCACATCTGATCGTACTTCTGATGTGGATTTGAGTGCACGTTGTGCATCTGTGTGTGTGTGTGTGTGTGTGTGTGTTTTCGTGAGTCTTCTTTGAGGGCTGCTGCCATATTCTCTCTGTATTTTCTCATTTCAGAGGGTGATTGGTATTTGGATGGATTTGTCTATCAGACTCAGAGAGTGATGGCTAGAGCTTTTAACAAGTTAATTTTCTAGTCCAGTTTCCCTGTGATTGCTGGGAGACAGCACAATCCTGGGAGAATTAAGTCTTGCTATCTCCAGCGCTGCATTGTATTGGAGCCCTGCAAACCGCTCTGCTCCAAAGAAAGAGATTTATGTGTCGTTGACTGATAAAACCCTCCATCCATACAGATTCAGACAGAGAGAGAGAGAGAGCAAACACATTCACATGCACAGACACACATACACAAAGAACACACAGAATTTTAAATTGTTCATAAAATTCTAAAATGTTGATTTGTTTTTTTCTCCAATGTATATACACATTATTTATTTATTTATTTTAAATACATATCTGTTCTAGATTCAACGTAAACGCTATGCTTTGGCAATACATTGCAACAATTGTCATGCCAATAAAGCACATATTGAAATTGAAAATTGAGAGAGAAAGAGAGAAACATTAACATCTATTGGAAAATGAATACAGTATGCACATTCTTACAATATGTATGTTAACCCTATAAAGTTTACTTTATGATATTTGATAAGTTAATTTCTAAAGCCTCTAGATTTTCAGTCTAATAAAAACTTTGCTGAAAAACCTGTTGTACACAATCTATCATATGCCTTCAGTCATCTGATTGATAATTTATACTTTTTAGCAAGTAAAAGGCCTTTTATTATAATTTTTAATATATGCATTTCACTGTGAAATCTTTAATGATTTTTATCAAGTACATTTAAAAATAACTTTTATATTTAGTAATATTTCAAGATAGACACGTACTGGAGTCAAGCATTTTAAATTTATTTGACTGTATATATATATTTTTTTGGAATATGATCACTCAATCACTGTACTGTATTGCATTATAGGCTTTGCACTAAAACTACAGAGCTTTGATCATAAAACGAATCATTTAAATCAATTGTATTTTTATATATAAGACATATTATTGGGATTATTTTATTTTTCGAGTCTGTTGAAGTGTTGAGATCCATATACTTACTATATAGAAAATAAAAGCTGATGCAGTAAATATTATACAAAAAAAAACTTTTTAAATGATAAAAATTTACACAATATAAAGGTTCAATAAGCAGTTCCCCAAAAACAAAACAAAACAAACAACAAAAACAAAAAATTACTTTTGAGGGGAAAAAAAATCAATTTTTTTAACTATTATTTTGTTAGGCAAAATGCTGCATTTTAACTTTGTAAATATTTCATATTTCATAATAGGAGGCAATGCATGCTCCAAAAGACCTCATGTAACAGAACTTTTAATAAATAATAATACAGTTTTCATTTTGCAATTTTTCATTCCACCCTTCCCATTTACTCTATACCTGGTTCCTGGTAAATGTAATGGCCATCCACCATTTGAGTAATTTCATAGAGCCAGGTCATCTATAACCAAGACAGAAACGAATGAAGACTTTAACACCTGCTGCTCCTGGTGTCCAGCGTGGAGTTTGATAGATCAGGAGATGTCTAAAGAAATCCTCCTCAGGCGAGTTCCCCACCTCTTCATCAAGAGACAGGGGTCATTAAGCGCTTTCATTTTTTATAGCAGAATTAATCTATTTTAATAGGTCACTCAGTTCAGAGGCAAATATAAGTAAGGCAATGGAACAGAGCAATACATCTGCCTGCTAAACACACTAATCTGTCTGTTATTATTATTCTGGAAATAATTACCTCAGCCCTGAGAGGCATACCCGGAAAAATGAGGCGATCAGGAATGTCGGGGACGAGAGAGGGCCTCTAAGCTGAATTAAGCAGGGACGGGCCCCGCAGGATTGCTGCTTGACACCGGCTGAGCGAAGATGAGATGGCGTCCTCGGGCCTCTTCATACTGACGGAACTCTTGGGAGACAGAAAGAGACGAAGGCTGGAAGAGAGAAGAGGCTGCCGCATGTGGCCAACTGTCAAATTTAGTCCTGGAAAAGGAAACAAGAGAGGCATAGATATATGTTAGGAAATCTTCTCCTGAAATGGAGACAAACACAACCGTAAATTATCTGAGGGTGGGGTAAACAGGAGACACTGGTCAGGTGTGTATTTGTATATTTAGTGCACAAATATGTGTGCTGGCAAGTTTATAGATAGACAGGTAAGCTGAATATAATGGGCTTTTCACACGTGAAATTGTTAACCCAGGGACTTAAACCATGGATAAATGTAATCCCGGGTTATCCTATTGCATTTTTCACATTGCTCATATCATGGGTTAGTAATTAATCCTGGGTAATCAAGTTTCAAGATTTCACACTGCACACTCGTAAAGCCCAGGATAACATACTAATTTGCATATTTATGAGGTCAATAAAACGGTTTGGACAGTTTGCACTTGATATACGGCTTGTTTTAATAAATATGCCTTCAATAACTGTCTGTAAAAAAATTGGCACTTAATCCACTCAAGTTGTTTTAAAGTCAGATGAATAAGTACTGCTTCAATTTTTACTAAAAATAATGTGATATTATTTTATTACATTTTTATTTTATTTTATTTTCACTAAAATCTCCGGCACTTAGTGATCATATGTAATATATGTGAGTCACATATATTACATATAATCACTGAGTGTCAGTAATGGGATCATTCAAAAGATTTGTTTAAGACATATTTATATTCAACAAATTCAGCATTACGTTTAGCATTAAATTGGCAATAATTGACAATAAAGACCTTCACAATGTTACAAAATATTTATTTTGAACTTTCTATTCAACAATTTCATCACAGAAATAAAGTAAAATAGAAAAAAAATGTATAAAAAAATATTAAGCTGTACAACTGTTTTTAACTTTGATAATAAAAAATCATGTTTATTTATTTGTTATGTTGTATTATGTAGCACCAATTCCGCATATTATAATGATTTCTGAAAGACTGTGTGACCACATGAAAAACTGGGGGATGTCATCAAAAAGGAGATATTTACAATTTAAATTATATTAAATAAAATATTTTAAATAGAAGTAACAGTGCATTATAGTACTATTTTTTATTCAAACCCTGCTCTAGAAGCTTAAAACACTCTAAAAAAATGCTGAGTTGTTTCAACCCAACTTTCGGTCAAATATGGACTAACCCAACTGTTGAGTAAATTCTTTAAAGGGGCCATATGATGCTTTTTTTAAAGATCATTACTTTGTGTATTTGCTGTGACAGAATATGTTGACATGCTTTAATGAAAAAAAAAAACACATTATTTTTCAAATACTGTACTATTGTAGGTCCTCTATGCCCCGCCTCTCTCAAACGCTTAGTTTTCTACAAGGTCCCTCCTTCCGACAAGAGCAGTCTGCCCTGATTGGCCAGCTGACCCAGTGCAATTTGTTGCCACAAACACCGCAAGCACTCGTTGGAAATGTAACGGCCCTTACCATAATCGCGTGCTTCATCTTTCAAAATAAATGTAAAACAGTAAATAATGTCATTAGTTTTACCATCAGTTCAAGCCCGAAAGTGGAACAGACACAGTAATGATGCAGTACACAATCAGCGGTTAAGACAGCTGACTCTACTGTGATGTGACGCTGGCTCTCTCTCATACACACACACACACACGCACACACACGCGCGCGCGCGCACACACATACACACAATGCGCAAAACTCCGCATGTGAACAGTCAATAACAAATACTTAAAATAATAACACACAAATGGCCTACTACAGTCGCTGTCAGAATGGACGCCATGTGTCGTAGCAAGTCAAATTACTCCATCTCCTAGGCTTCACAGATAAAGATGGTCGTCCATAAAAGTTGATTGCTGTTTGTTGTAAGTAATCGTAAATATAGCCTAAAGCATTCTCTTTCGGCTGAGAGCAAACATAAGTAGCTTTCACCTAAGAAACACACAAGAGTCTCCCTGAAGGATGCTTCAACACTAACTCGCGGTTACTGAAACAAGCCGTCTTTTCTTGCGTGCACATTGGGCGGCATTATGCACATTTATATTTCCACATAGTGACCTAGATATGTCGGGCGTGTTAGAACGAGCCGCTTTAGGGGTGCGTGGCAGAGTCTTAACTTTGATAAAGAATATCTCTTTGGTTTTGAGACTTTAGTCTTTGCAACTTCAGTGATCTTATCTATTCACGAACAGCTTGTAACATTCCAAAGAGAAAGGAAAACTTGAAATCGCATCATATGACCCCTTTAAATTACATTTTAACCCAAAAGTTGGATTAGTCCATATTTGACCCAACGTTGGGTTAAAACAACCCAGCATTTTTTAGAGTGCAGCGCTAGCCCTAAAAATCACAATTGTGAAATGCTGCTCTACCTAGGGTTAAAAGTGACCCATTGTGAAATGCTCTTGAGAGTGCTTGTTTGAATGAACTATTGAAGAGCAATTCCCCAATAAGCAAACAGAGAAGGACAGAGGGTGAGTGTGTGTATTTATCAGTGCACTTTAGGTCTCAGGGCTAACGGAGGTCTTGGACTGTCTCTAGGCCTGACACTGCCCTGAGCCCTCTGATGTCAATGTCCCCGTCATTTAGAAGCCAGCCATACATACACATGAGGACCTGTCGCTACCAGGGCAAGCTGTCACCTAGCAACACCTGCAGGCCAGTGACACCTGTCCTCACTGTCTACCCCCGTTTCACCCCGATGGCATGCTGTCACACCCCCGTGTCATCTTATGACAACCTTATGTCACGCTGTCAGGGACGGTGTCAAGCGGTGGCAGGGCAATACAGCATGTCCTAATTTGTACGGGAGCAAAGAGGAGAATCCATGGCAAGAAATGAGCTAATATCTTAAAGATGTCTCTTATGCTGCTAAAGGAGCCGGTTCACACTACATCAGGGGCTGTGAAGTACTAAAACCCGGAAGAGTCAATGTCACAATATCATATTAGCGAGGCTAGCGCTGAATATATAGCATCGCAACTTCATCACTAGTTGTCATCTGTGATCCACACTTTCGCTGACAGGTGCTACTGAATATATGAGCGAATTTGTGACACCAAAGGTTCACAGTGTTTAGGTTTTGCAGTTATGAAATAAGCGCTATAGACTGTCAAGTGTTGGAGTGCTAATGCGGCTCAGGCACAACTTCCAGAGCGCCATCCATCACAGAGAGCTTTCTGAGGGAACCTGCGAGGATAGGATGTTCGGGTCATTTGACTGAGAATGCGGAGAATGATAGCCAATTCCACCCCAACAATGCTATCAGTCTTTGTTCGACAAGAAAGTGAAGCGCGAGGGGGCTTTGGCGCGATCACAGATGCACACCGTCCCTCGTTCCCCGTTGCCTCCATCACACGGCCTCTGCCAAGCATTTCACTTTGAAGTGCATCAAAGAAAGATGGCCCTGCCCCCACTTACAATAGAGAGGCAGCCAAGAGAGGAGTGGGAGTGGAGGGGTGTTTTGCGTAAGATGAATTTTAATTGTGTCTTTTCCCAGGGTTGGTGATGTTCTCCGTTTAAAAACAGAAAGGGAACAGGGGAGATGTAACTGATGAATTAGCCATATGAGACTGAGGGTAGTGTCATAGCTTTATGAGAAGAGAAAGAGAAAAAACAAAGAGAGACATGCACATCACCAAAAATACAAAGCAGAGACAGATTGCCAACAAATAAAAGCTCAGTGACCACAATCTAGAAGACACAAACAAACATGGCTTCCAAATAATAAAATAAAACAAAATAAAACAGGGACCTATATATATATATTTTTTTTCTTTATTCTGAATCTGTGTTTGTTTCAATCATAAAAGAAATAATAACAAATGTAAGACAGAAAGCCATAAATAAAATGAAATAAAGTAAAATAGAATAATTAAAAATACAATAAAATAAATTAAAGTCAAACTTTGAAAAAGGCCTTTGACAGTTTGGTCTCTTGCAAAATAATCCCTTCAAAACAATATGTGGATAGGGTTGCAAAGACGGAAATTCGGGAATTTGGAAATAGTCCAAGTTTGAACCTTACCAGGAATTAGAATTAAGTGAAATTTGGTTGAACTTTATAAAAACTTCAAACAACCATAAATATAAACGTTGTTTGGGGGGAAAAACAGCCCAATATGCCCATGCATGCAACTAATACAAATTTAAAAATGACATTTGGTATTTTTTGGGGCGGAATCTGTGAGATTTTTCAGGATTTTTTTGATGAATGAAAACTTGTGAACAGTGTTTATTCAAAACATAAATATTTTCTAACAATACAAGTCTTTACTTTTTATTAATGTAACACATCCTTTTGAATAAAAGTAGGTATTGTTAAAAAAAGGATTTCTATTTTAAATAAATGTTGTTCTTTTTTTTAACTATTTATAGCTTCGCAAGGAAGTCAGTGTGAAAATACAAATCACAGTAAATAAAAAATATATAATAAACGAGCGTTTCCAGAACTGACTGATGACAATGAAGCATATTAGAGTTATTTCTGAAAGATCATGTGACATGAAGACTGAAGTAATGACTGCTGAAAAATAAGCTTTGCCATTACAGGAATAAATTACATTTTAATAGTATATTGAAACAGAAACCATTATTTTATATTGTAATAACAATTTGCAAGATTACTGTTTTTTGTTCTGTATTTTTGATCAAATATAAAAATGAGGTTGGATGAGCACAAAAAACACCAAAAAGATATGCAATGTTAAACATTAAAATAGTAATGATCTCCAATAATTTTGACCCAGGTAGTGTAGAAGAAGAGCATCACCAGCTTAGTTTATACGTTATTACGTTTAAGATAAGAATTTGAACGCCTTCAAGGTAAAAATGTACTAATTTGTCTTCGGGAAACATGCAAAGTATTCTTCTGGTGCTTTCGAAGGGCCGTTACAAATGGAAAAAAAATTTAACTTCGCAAAATAAGAAAAGTTGGGACATTCTTCATCCGCAACCCGCTCTTAATGCAATGTTGTTCCTTCTGAGCAATCAGTGAGATTGAACCTTTGTTAATAGTTGGGTTGAGTACCTCCAATTGTCCTCAGCGTGTGAAAAGATGATTCAAAATCATCCAGTCACTGCTGGAAAGGGTTTCAAATATCAAAAGATGCTGGCAATATCTGAAGAATCTGCAGGACATGGAAGGATTTTTTCTGAAGAACAGCTAGTTTAACTGTCAGAACAAACAAGGGGACTATGAACATACATCACTAAACAAAAAACACAGTCGTGTGATAATCAGGTAAACTACAAACAGTATTAAGAATCAAGGGTCCAACTTGTGAATGGGGTTATTTAAATATTCAGCAATCAAACGCAAAAAAATTTTTTTTTGTCTTGTGGACTAAATAGTAAACATCTTTTATGCTAAAATATCTTAATCAGGACAGTAAAATAAATGAAATACACAGGCATTTTAGTTAAAATTATTCAAATTTTTCAGAGGCTTTTAAGGGGTGTCAACAAAAACTTTCGCATGCCAATGCATATATCATATATATATAGTGGATATATATATATTCGAACTGTCTTTGTGTTTTAATACTTGGCAATTTTCTATGCAAGGACAATCATGCCTATAAAGAAATTTAAAACCGAAATTAACTGAAAAAGAAGGATGTGAGGTAGGAAAGTACCATGAATAGGTAACCCAAAAGCCAGTAGAGGGCCCACCTGCCCCGAGGACAAGCTTTTCACCACAGTCCCTAAGAAAATAAAGAGAATTAGAAAAAAAGGAAAATAGGGCATGGAAAGCCAAACCCACCATGATAGCAAGAGGGGGGCCAGGATGGTTGATCACAGCTGCTTACAGCACTTAATGCATCACTCACCATTGTAAGTTCCTTTTAGTTACACATGTCAAACGCTAAACATAATGCTGACCCATTAGAATCACGCGCACTATAAAGGCATAATGACTAATTAGACTGAGCACATATCAAAGATCCATAAATTTACAGAAAATCCATATAGTAAACTGTGAGATGGTGCAAGTTGCAATTAGCACAGTCATTCAAGAATGAACTCCTGGCATGTGAAGATAAAGGAGAGCAATCAGGTGTTTAACCTGCACCCAAAGTTTCCCAGAGCACAACTATCAATCTAATCAATAAATCTTTGCTTGCTAAACTAAACTAAATGTGACATTCTTACTCTTAGTTCATTGCTACTATTTGCATTGGCTATCGCTAAAAAGTTTGGGGTCGGTAAGATTTTTTTGAATGTTTTTGAAATAAGTCTCTAATGGCCACAAAAGCTGAATTTATTGGATTAAATTACATTGAAAATAGTATAAAAAAAAATATATACTTTGAACTCTTTACTTTTTAAAATAACTTCTATTTTAATGTACTTTAAAATGTAATTTATTCCTGTGATGGCAAAGGTGAATTTTCAGGAGTCAGTGTCACATGATCCTTCGGAAATTATTCTAATATACGCAACTGGTGTTCAAGAAACATTTTGTATTATTATCAATGCAAAAAAAACAGTTGTGTTGCTTACATTTTTTTTTTTAAGAATTTTTTGATGTGCATAAACGTTCAAAAGAATAAACAATTATTTGAAATTGAATAATTTTGTAACACTGTAAAAGTCTTTACTGTCACTTTTGATCAATTTACTGCAATCTTGCTTAATAAAAGTATTCATTAAAAAAAAAAAACCTGACTCCCAAACCTTTGAACAATAATGTCAATTGAAAACATACATAATTAATTATGGTATAATAATTATGATGTATTGTTCAAATTAAGTGGTATATTGTGAGTTATTATAAGCTGAGGTCAGATCCCTTACAATATTAAATCAAGCCTTTTTTCATCTCTGCAGGTTAATGAAGTCCAGCTTGCAACAACAGTTCTTATATCCTGCGAGGCTAAAGAGTAAATCTCCTGCAAAAAAAACACACATTCAGACCCCTGCTGTGAGCTTCAGGTGTGTGCCTGTGAGCAGTAGAGGAGCCATGGGTAGGTGTGTGAGCCCTCTAGAAAATGTTTGTGCACTTTCATGTAAATAATGCGTATAATGTCCCTGTCCAATCTATCCACCAGAAACCTCCACTGTAATTAAAGTATTTTAATATAGAAAATTAGAGTGTGTGATCTTTATATAGCAGCTAATTAACAGAGAACCAGTCCTCACTAATTAAACCCCAGGAAAGTAAGCACCCAAAAAAAATGTAAACAATCACTAAGTTACACTGAATATATAGTGTAGGACTTGCATATGCTCAAGCAAGTAATATGCATTGCTAAGACCTTAATTTGGACAACTTTAAAGGCGATTTTCTCAATATTATGATTTTTTTGCACCCTCAGATTCCAGATTTTCAAATAGTTGTATCTCAGCCAAATCTTGTCATATCCTAACAAAGCTTATTTATTCAGCTTTCAGATGATGTATACATCTCAATTAAAAAAAATTACCCTTATGACTGCATAATTAATATATAAACAATAATAAAATAGAGCTATACTGTCAAACATTAAGTGTAAAATAATATCCTAATTCGAGGAGTCAGCTGTTATCAGCAAGTATGTTACTGAACTTTTCATAAACCACATCTGTAAATGTGTCAACTCACACTCATTTGAGTTTTTTTTTTTATTAAGTCAGTTGGATCTTAAACAACAATGACCCCATTTACTTTTATTGAATGGACAAAAAACACTGAGACATTTTTCAAATGACTTTATGTTCTACAGAAGTCATACATTTTTTTAAATAACACAAATGTGAGAAAATTATGGCATATTTGATGAACTATCCCTTTAAAAATGACGAGGGCGACTCCTGACTGGATGTAGATTCATTCAAATCACATTAAAAATAACATCGACAGGAAGAAACCGCTTGTACAATACAGCAAAGCTGTCACATCTTTACCCAATGTAAACAATGTGTTTTATATCTGAAGGTATAGACAGTCCTCAACAAATAAAGAAGTCTTTTAGACCATCGAATGTGATGGCACATGATTTCCAGCTATTTACTTGGACAGGGTCTCACTGTTAATCTTTTGAAACCTGCAAAGGTAGCTTAGTTTAAGAAAGAATAGGTCCAAAGGAGGGAATGTGGTGTCCTTTTTCAGATTTACTGCATTATTGGATCAAACACATCTATCTTGCCTTCACAGTAACAAAAGAGTCCTCTATCCTCTGCTATCGAGGACGGACGGAGTGCGGCACCAAGGAAACGGGATTCCAGAGCGGCTAAACTGAGAGGCGGTATTTTCTCCCCGATCAGGTTCCTTCAGAAGCACGGACCCTTGTTTGCTGCTAACCGGGCGAGAGGTAATTAGGTCCGGCTTCACAAAAGGCCCCACACTATGAGAGCAGACTGGATGACTCATTAGGAGATGAGAGATTAGATTAAGCTTAGGTATCCTCAGACCTCTGCTATACACCTGCCCGCTGGAGCACACAGCCAGGCAGGTGATCCTTCCCTCTATCTCCGTGGCCCTCTGGTTACCTGACCCACAAGAGAAGGTCAGACTCCCTTGGGGCAACTAATGGATGTTAAAGGAAGAGAATGGCAGGCGGAGTTGAATTTCAATGCAGGCAGTCACTTCCAGGGTAGTTATTTCCAATTGTGAGAGCATGCAAAATTTGTGTGCATCAAAAAAACATTAAATCCATCAAAACTGTCATCAAAATGATGATGTGACAATGGGTTGCTTGATTTATTTTGTGGAAGAATAGGGTTAAACAATGTGACCTCAATAAAAAAAGTTGCATCTACAGGTTTTGTTTCAAGTGACTCTGACAGACAGACCGACACAGGCGAGCAGCAAGTGTCAACATCAGGATTGTTAGAGAATGAAAACACTTTTTTGTCTCACAGAGAACAAAGCCATTCTTTGTGAGTGACAGAAAAGTGTTCCCATCTAGACAATTAGCCACATTGTGTAAAGGCGTCGTGTACGACCACACGCATACAACACCTGAATAAGCAGAAAACAGTCGTGTTGAAAGTTTTGAAAAGACCTTGACGGTTTGGTTCTTTCTTGAAAGACAACATTCACAGTTTCTGTTATAAGGCATAGCGATATACTTTACAGTGGGGACCAAAAGTGAAAGACCACTAGTGAAAATGTGATGAATAAATAAATACATAAAGGACAACACTTCAAAAAAAGTTTTAATTAATTTACATTAATGAATAGCTAATATGAACAATTATAATACTTCTGTAATATTTATTTATGTTAATGGTATTAATGCTATTAATGTTCTATTCTACAAACCAAACCATTCAAATGTTTAGGTCGGTAAGATATTTTAAATGTTAATGAAAGAAGTCTCTTATGCTCCCCAAGCCTGAATTTATTAGATGAAAATGCAGTAAAACGATTTTGAAGTATTATTACAATTTAAACAATGGTTTATTTTAATATATTTAAAATTTTAGTCTTCAGTGTCACATGATCATTCAAAAACCATTTGAATATACTGATTTGGTGCTGAAGAAATATTTCATAAATGTGGACAAATTAATATTTCTTCAGAAACCGTGATACATTTTTTTTCCATATTATTTAAATTAATAGAACAGGTCAAAAGAACAGCAATTCTTTGAAATGTAATATTGTGTAACATCATGAATGTCTTTTCTGTCACTTTTGATCAGTTTAATGCCTTAAAACTTGATCTCAAACTTTTGAACAGTAGTGTATGCATACATTTTAAACATTTCAAGTTGTAAAAATCAACATTTAATGTATTAGAAATTAATATAATGCTAGCCTATCTTAAAAATAAGGTGAAAAAAAAGCATTATACAAAACACATTTTAAAGTGTCACCAAAAACAATTCCATTACCAATTTTATTACCAAAAACAAAATTGAGCTAAACAAACTATTTATTTATTTAGCATAGTCTCCTTATGCCTGATGTTCCTTTTTGTCCCAGCATGATTGATTTTACTCTACATCACAACAAGTGTAATTTAAAAGTTCATAAACCCTAAAAATGTATTTCCAGGTCTGTACTGAATTTCGATTCCAACATTTTAAATGTGGTCTCTCTTTGAACTTATTATCATTTATTAAACATGCACTGATCTTGTGTATGAAACCAAGCACGGCACTGAAATGTAATTTGCACAGTGTTCGTTCAGCCCTAACCCTTGTGCGCACAAAGCAAGCTTTGACATGTTAAAAGTCCTCTAAAAACCCGAGAACTCTTATCTCAAGACACAACAGGCAATTGGTCACCACAGAAATGGAGCATGATTTGCTCAGAGGTTGAAGGGGGATCTTTAGTTTTCTTTCACTCTCCCCCGAAACCCCATTCCCTTCCTCTCTCCCTCTCTCTCTGTGGCCTGCAGTCGGGACACTGCCCAGGTTTGCCTCATTTAAACTGTCTTCACATTGGCAGATTTGACAAGCAAGCAAAATGGCCAGGTTCCTCTGTCTCACCCACTGCTCAGAGGAGACTAAATGAACCGGCCGTCAAAAGCCAGTCAAACCAAACTGTCAGGCCAGGCACAGCGCCTCAGCTTGCCACGTACGCTAGGGGTCCAGTGTATAGTGTGGTACCAAGAGGAAATAATGAGGGGAGAAGACTAATGACCACGCTGAATGCAAAGGACAAGAGGGGTTAAGTTCAAATGCCGTAACATCCTTTAGTTTTAAGGGTCTACAGAAGACAGAGAATTGGCAGCAGTCTTTCACCATGTGCTGTATGGAGAGCTGGAAAGGGAATGATGACACAGTGTTGTAATTCTTTCATTGTGTTATTTTACATATTAGTTTTGCAAGACATTGTCCATTACGTTTTTGTTTTGTAAAGAACAGTCTTATGCTAACCAAGGCTGCAATTAGTTAATCAGTAAATCAGTAATGTATTTGAGACATATTAATAATATAACTTTTTTTCTATTTGTAAAAGTATTTTAAAACGTACAGTAGTTTTTTTTTCCTTCCGTTGATGGCAAAGCTGCATTTTTAGCAGCCATTACTCCAGTCTCCAGTGTCACATGATGCTTCAGAAATAATTATAATATGCTGATTTGCTGCTCCGTATTTTTGTGGCCACATGACACACTACTACAAAAGTTTGGATAAGCAAAAAAATAAAAAAAAAAGAAAAAAAAAAAAAAAATAATAAAAATAATAATAATAATACTTTTCAGCAAGGGCTACATTCATAATGTTACAAAATATTTCTGAAAAATACAGTTTCAGTACTAAATCTGCATATTGGTATGATTTCTGAAAGATCACATGACGATGGGTAATGACAGCTGAAAATTCAGCTTTGCCACCATAAACTACATTTATAAATATACTGTAACTGAAAACAGTTATTTTAAATTGTAATAATATTTCACAACATTGCTGTTATATTGCATTTTTAATTAAATAAATGCAGCTTTGATGAATGTTTTACCTTTGACCAGTATATTTGTAATTGAAGTTTATTTGCTTTTCTGCTTAGCAATACTAAGATTGAATTATAGCACATAAGTACATTGAAAGATACAACTGCAAAAAAACATAAAATACAAAATTATTCAGCAAAATCCAAGCACAACATATAAGAACAAACAATACCTTGTATAATAGATTTGTATAATAGAGATGGCTGCATTTGAAGGAAACAGAAAAAAGCTTTTCTTTTTCTTCTATGACAGCCAGCTTCAGTAAGGTCATTGACTTTGTTTAAACCGGTTAAATGAGATTGTGATGACTTGAAATCTAATTATCAAGTTGAAAGGCTCATTTTAAGTTTATAGAAGGATTGACCGAAGATGAGGCAATTTGCTAAGTTATCACACAGAGGTCAACTATATAGTTAGGTTCTACATTAAGTGCTGTATGTTCGCTACATTTTGACAAGCAAATTTTCTCTTGAAGATCAACAGTTCAAACAGAACATATTCTATTCTATTCTAATTATTAATGGCAACTTGTGGCAATGTCATATGAAAAGTTTAGTGCCTTGGCAATATTCATATTTTCTGTCTACAAAAGCAGGATTTCAGATAGAAATAGAACTATCAAATGAGATAGAATAATGGGGGTATAAAAATACTCACTTCACTGCAAATGAAAGTCATTGTACTGATAGTAGCAGAGCATTTGCATTGCTTTGTGCACTAAAATGATCACATACATGATCAGAAGATGAGCTCCAAATCACCTTCTTATGATTTAGCTTGATGAACAGATCTAGATCAGCCCTTGATGAACAAAAACCGTACATTTTCAGATAATGCTCAATTGCCTTTGTTCACAGACTCCACCCGTCCCGCTCTATCCCTTCTGTCATCAACAGTATCTAAATTGAGAAGTGCATTTGCTCTGCAGAACTCTTATGCTTGTAGGCAATAAAACACATTGTTAAAATGACGTGTAATTACCCAGGCTCTTATGAATAATTAAGTCACTGCCTCTTATTATGTGCAAACGCATGAAGATGTCAGGTGATCAATAATGAGAGGATAGACATTACATACCAAGCACTTAAAATGAGTCCTGTCCTCTGCTCGAATTTACATTGACTTTAAAATGGTTCAGAATCAGATATTTGATCTGCTCCTTCAGGTGTAAAATGTCACGAATGAATGAATGAATATACAAAAGGTACAATGGGGCTAAAAATATCCGTAAGAAACATGTACATGTTCTTCTAGCCACAAAACATGATGCTGAAAAAAAGTACTGACTATTAATAGAGCTGTTAGCTAACTGTTTCCAACAAACGCTGTTCTTTTGAATGTCCTATTTATTAAAGAATCCTGAAAAAAATGTATTATGGTTTCCATTGTTTTCAACATTGAAAATAATGTTACTTGAGCACCACATTTTGGAAGGATCATGTGACACTAAAGACTGGAGTAATGGCTGCTAATAATTCAGCTTTGCAATTACAGGAACACATTTCATTTTAAAATACATTACAATAGAAAAGAGCTATTTTAAATTGCTTAAATATTTCAAAATCACTGTTTACACTGTGTTTTATACTGTAATAAATTCAGCCTTGAGTTTCAGAGACATTCAAAAACATGAAGAAAAAAATATATCCTACCAAAGGGTTTGAACTAGGGATGGAACGATTACCGGTTTCACGATAAAATGCCCTGACGGTTAGTATTACCGTTTAAAATTTAATTATCATCAAAACCGTGTTTGATTATCGCGCTTTTTGAAAGTCGCTGCAAAAGGGGGAAACGCATCAAATTTGCTCAGTCATCTTCGTGACCACCACCCACTGTTATATAGCGAATGCAAGGTAACTTTTACCTCAATACCAAAACTAACTGGGCAAATAATTGGACAAAAAATATTGATTAGAGATTAAATATTTCGTTATCTCACTTGTTTAACGCAAAGCTTCCGCGAAGAAAAGTTCTCAGCAAGTGGCTTTGAGCCAAGACGAACGAACGTTCAAACTATAATGTTGACATTTAAAGGATAATGTATTGTATATTCATAGTTAACTTATTACACTGATTTTTTTGTTTTGTTTACCTAAAATAATATATAAATACGGGGATATGAAATATTAAATTGAGATTAATGTTTTGAAATCTTACCTGTTTATAAATCCATTATGAACAGTGTACAAAACAATCGTCAGGACAATATGATCACTACAGCAAAATTATAGTAGTATTAATACTAAATTCCTCTGATTTCATTTTCAATACAATCAAAAACTGAGACGCAAGACGGCAAGCTGCATTTGAATGAAACGAGAGAGCACGTCCGCGCCTCTGCGGTGATACAAGAGACATGGGGCGACTTCCAGACAGAAGTGAGCATCCCTATGCCCTACTCCCATCGAAGGGCAGAGCCCTTGAAGTGTGTTCTATGAAGGGTGCAGAGTATTACTGTCTCGTATAAGCGTTTGAAACTCCCTTGGCGAAGGGAATGACTGACCAAATGTTACCTTGACAACGCTGCGCGTGCGTGCAGCATTCAGTACTCCATCAGTTGTTGCAAATAAATATTTATTATTATTATTATTTTATTCAAATATTGTCTAATTGTGTCTTATTTACTATTAAACGTTTTCAAACTAAACTTGCTTACACTACCGTCTTAAATCATATTTATATCACTGATGAAAAATATGTTGTCTTACATTAAAATTAAAAAGTGATTTAGTATTATTATTATTAGGGCTTCATGTTAATTTAATGTTTATGCAAAAAAAAGTGCATATAGCTGCTAATTGTATTTTTTGTTTGTTGATTTTCAAATATAAAACTATTGAAATGTTTTCAGTGTGTATCAATTTTTTTATTTTTTATGTTTTCATCTAATTTGAACAAAACCGTGATAGTATTGATAACCGTGATAACTTTGGTCACTATAATCGTGATATGAAATTTTCATACCGTTACATCCCTAGTTTGAACTGTACTAAATACAATAAATTATTTTTTGTCATGGATGTCGGAAGCAAAATAAATGTGGCCGGGTCCTCCCCCAGAAAAAATTTACTGGAGTATATGCCATTTTCTGTAGTGTGGTGCCTTTTAATTAACAGTGTCTATTTACACAAAGTCCAAATAGGCCGCCTGGTTGGCAGTGACTACTTACTTCCCGTCCGCCCACTAACGTGACAACATTACAAAAGACGGCTACTGAGCATTATTTCCAGTGGTGTAAGTGGTAATGCGGGTTGCATAGTCTTTTTGATGCGAGCGACCCGAGTTTGCGTCCGCCCCCAGGGGGCGGGGTTTGATCCACATCTAGGGGGTGGAGATGGGTGGGTTTAGGGATCAGGGCGTGGAGACGGGTAGGTTTAGGTATATGTAAGGTTGGATCCAACCTCGCCCCCTGGATCTTGTTTTCTGCAGTGAGGACCATCTCAGTCAGACTGACGGCTGAATGTCTGGAATCAATGGCAGCTTTCATTGGCCAAGGCCCGCCAAGGCCAATGAGGCCGTTTGACCGACATGTCAAACAACCAATCACAGTTCGTTTCATTCATCGTCACGTTTCGGGGCGTGGAAATGTCGCCCCAATAACAGACCAGAAATTACAATCGGACGTATTTTAAAGATTCTATGCCACGAACTTTAAATTTTTCAAATACAGGTGCATCTCAATAAATTAGAATGTCGTGGAAAAGTTCATTACTCTTCGCCTTCACAACCCACCTCTGAGAATTCACTCAAATTGTGAACTCGAGTATTAATACATTCAATGCCACACAGGCTGAAGTGTTTAAGTCTTTGTTCTTTCTAATCTGCTGGCCCCACGGATTTTGGCTCACCATTTTAACACAAAACACACCAATTAACATCTCAACAAATTAGAAATGGTGACATGCCAATCAGCTAATCAACTCAAAACATTTGCAAAGGTTTCCTGAGCCTTCAAAATGGTCTCTCAGTTTGGTTCACTAGGCTACACAATCATGGGAAGACATCTGACAGTTGTCCAGAAGACAATCAATGACACACTTCACAAGGAGGGCACAGACACACCAGCCCACCAAACATTCATTGCCAACGCCCACCCCAGCTGCAGCCTCCCCGCTTCACAGAGTGCTGTATCTAAGCATGTTAACAGAAGGTTGAGTGGAAGAAAAAAGTGTGGAAGAAAAAGATTCACAACCAACCAAGAGAACCGCAGCCTTATGAGGATTGTCAAGCAAAAATCGATTCAAGAATTGAATGTGAAACTTCACAAGGAATGGACTGAGGCTGGGGTCAAGGAATCAAGAGCCAACACACACAGAAGTGTCAAGGAATTTGGCTACATTTGTCGTATTCCTCTCGTTAAGCCACTCCTGAACCACAGACAACGTCAGACGCGTCTTACCTGGGCTACAGGAGAAGAATAATCGGCACTGCCCCCCCCCTTGACCCCCCCCCCAGTGGTCCAAAGTCCTCTTCAGATGAGAGCAAGTTTTGTATTTCATTTGGAAACCAAGGGTCCCCCCCATAGCGTCTAGGAGGAAGGTGGAGAAAGAAGCTCATAGCCCAAGTAGTTGCTTGAGTCAGGTTAAGTTTCCCCACTCTGTGATGATTTGGGGTGCCAATGTCATTGATGGTGCATGTCCAGTGTGTTTTTGAAACAAACGTCACTGACAACCGTATTTTTACCAAGAAATTTTGGAGCACTTCATTTTTCCTTCTGCTGACAAGCTTTATGGACATGCTGATTTCATTTTCCAGCAGGATTTGGCACTGCCCACACTGCCAAAAGCACCAAAAGGTGGTTAAATGACCATAGTGTTGGTGTACTTGACTGGCCAGCAAACTAACCAGACCTGAACCCCATAGAGAATAAGATATTGTCAAGAGGAAAATGAGAAACAAAGAGACCAAAAAATGCAGATGAGCTGAAGGCCCCTGTCAAACGAAACCTGGGCTTCCATACCACCTCAGCAGTGCCAAACTGATCACCTCCATGCCACGCCGGATTGAGGCAGCAATTAAAGCAAAAGGAGCCCCTACCAATATTGAGTACATGTACAGTAAATTAAAATACTTTCCAGAAGCCCAACAATTCACTAAAAAAATTTTTTAATTGGTCTTATGAAGTATTCTAATTGTTGAGATAGTGAATTGGTGGGTTTTTGTAAATGTGAGCCAAAATCATCACAATTAAAGAACCAAAGACTTAAACTACTTCAGTCTGTGTGCATTGAATGTATTTAATACACGAGTTTCACAATTTGAGTTGAATTACTGAAATAAATGAACTTTTCCACGACATTCTAATTTATTGAGATAAACCTGTACTTTTGAAAATCCAGCCTTTAGTTGATCCTGATAAGCACTCGTCATCACAGCTGTAAACACAACGGCTTTCTTATTCCATGAGGGGGTTTGTCATCACGGCATCTTTGTTTCCAGGCGGAAAGTAAAAAAACGCGACACACGTCTCCCGGAAATCCTATATAATCTAACAATCCGACGACGACTTCGAAACTCCTGAAGTCTTTCCACTTTTGTGTGCCGGATGCATCAGAGTTTACGACACCACAACTGTCACCGAGGCGGCGTGATCTCTCCGGCTTCTGGACCCAGGCTGAGGATAGGGTATCTGAGCCGCAGATGGCTGCTGCTTGTTTAAGTGCTGGTTGTAGCGGGAGTGCAGCAGGCGCGAGTAGTGAAAACACGGAGTTTAATTTATATGGACTCTGAATGAGCCAAGTGGAATGGATTTGAGGAAGCAGCCAGCGTGGAATTCAAGGCGGTAGCTAAATGGATTTTAATTTATGGGGCAAGTTCGGTCATGTTGAATGGATTGACTGTCACAGATTAACTGAATTAGCCATGGTACAGTCGGTTAGTCCGATATCATTGGTCTTCAAAAGTGGGTGGGTCCTGTCCTACCCTCATTCAATGGTTCCGACGCCCATGTTTTGTGTATTATTATTTTTTGAGGAAGCAGTGATATTGTGAACTATTTAGGGGTGTCCCCGACTAAGGATTTTCATAGTCGAATCAGAATTTTCTAATCTTGCTGATAAGTCTACTGATAGTCATCATATGTTGCGGGGCGGGCCAAGAAACTACCAAGAGTCAAGTCAGACATTGGACAGTCATAATTACTTAACACACAGGGAAAATGTGTAATGGACGCCTCGCAGATACAAACGGGGTAAATATTGTTGAGGAACGTCAGCGAAACCCAAAGAATCACAAGAGTTTTTCCAATAGTGATTAATTATAACGGTAGTATGTGACCAGTAGTATAATGTCAGCATTTCTGTTTTGAGCTGCGCGCGCTGAAGATGTCCAGTAGAGTGACACATTTGATTGCAGGTTTTTAATCAATGGGATTTAACTCATAATTTATCTCATATAGAATATGCTTCATCATTTATACAACATAACGATAATATTACGACTTATAGGCTATCTGCAAAAAAGGCCCCAAATGCACAAACGTGTCTGTGCGGCTCTGAATGAACTCCCTTTGTGGACGCGTTCTTCACGCAACAACGTGCAGAAAAACGGCAACTAAACTCTAAACATTCACAGTGTTCAATTATAATAGTGTTCTCATTATAATGTTGTGTGTATGACAGTCCCAGTCATAGTTAATGTTCTGCATTGTTGTTTGTCCTGCTCGGTGATAATTACCGTAGTACTACAATGAAGCGCTTGACTCAACCAAATGCATCTTATACGAGATAAATAATATATTGACGATATATATATATAAACCGGCAGAAATGTTTTGAAATCACTTGTACCCTATACCTGATCGAAAAAAATCCAGTCTTTCACTCTGTCTGTGTCAGTTTGAGTCTAAAGTTTTAAATCCCTGTCGCCAAGATGCTCCTCTGTCGGCATTATGGAAAGTGAAACTTAAATCTATAGGCGTGGTTGGATTTATTCACGCACGTTAAAATATTTATTTGACGCTTCTTTCTTTTCAGATTCTTATTTAGAGCGTTATCACAATAGGCTATATATTAACTTATTGGGAGAAAACCAGTAGTTCTGTGTGAAATCAGACATTTGAGCACCCCCATATAGCCAAAATGGCATGATCATAACACCCAGCGAATATTCAGATAAATTCTGCAACATTACATTTTTTTTTTTTTTAAAGATCAAAAGACAAAATTTTATCACTGCATCCACTGACTTAAATGACATGAATCAGGACAATTTTAGGCACATGCTGTTTAAGGTACAATCAAACGGGTATTGTATCCCAGAGAGCCTTTAGCTTTGTTGTACCCTACCCTACAATCAAAGTGAACAACACTTTTTAAATGGCAGGTATCATATTCCTTTTCAACCTATTCACTGTTTGTTTTCATGCCACTCCTCACTTGTTGAATGACTGAAAGGACTCATAAAAGAAAGAGAGGAGCACCAGACATAGAAAGATGCAAGCAAAGGACAAAATGAGGCACGCTTAGAGAATGAGCACGAGAGACAGAATGAAAGAGACGAGGAAACGTGTGCGATAGATGGAGACGGTGGCATAAACACAATACGCTTGGCTCTCTTAAATGAAAATCCAATTTCGAATAGGCTCACAGAGTTTATGGGAAAAAAGCAAACAAAAAAGAGAGGCCAAAATTGGCCAGCGAGCTGAGAATACTCACACAGATGAGCTATGGTGAAAAAGCATTGCAAATCCTGAGGGCCCAGAGAGAGACAATGATCTTCAATTACCAGCTGCTCTGTTCCCAATTTCAGACAAGAGAAAAAAGGGATGGGAGTAAAGAGAACGGGGTTGAGCTGAGGAAGGCATCAGGAAAAAAAGCAGGAGATTGTTAAATAGGAAATGAGACAGATGGAGAGATTGGCTGATGGTAAAAAAAAAACGAGAAAAAAAAAACGATGTGCAGGAAAAATTGTTAAAGCGAGACAGAATTGTGGATGTGCAAATCAGAGCGGGAGAAAAGGGATGGATGGTATAATTTCTAATTCATTCTATTAGATGGTGAGGGCCAAAGTACCATCTCGCTCTCTTTCGCGTCCCCATCCGTTTTGAGTTGCTTTGCAGCCGACGCTCCATTTGCAGATCATATCATCTGAAAACACATTGTTACACTTGTCTGCGCGCTGTACTGTCCTTTCCCCTCATCTGTCCTCCATTTTAAAGAATGCAAATAAGTAAACAATCCATACAAGCAAGGGTAAGCAAGGCCTCTTCTACAACAATAAAGATGCATGCCTACATTCTACACTCACTGGAGGGAGTGTCTGCAATCCCTTTTCACTTAATGAAACCTCTAGAAAGAATAGTCCTTTACTGGGTAAACTCTCTGAAGGAATGATTGTCCAAGTTTGAAATACCTGAGCGACCACCTTTGTGAATGCTGCACGCATTTCTGGCATTGCTACACACATTTGTCATGTTGCAAAATGCTTGAGGGGAATTTGGTAAGAATAAATAGCGCCCAATGAAAGTGATGTTTATTTTCACGCACTGTCTGTGTTGCTTTAGCGCCTGAATTTAAAACAGGATTGTGGGTGGTTAGTTAGTGAAATGTAGGATTTTGGGATCAAAAAAGTTAATTTGCCTCTACACGATATACTCACCATCACAGGAAAAAATAATTGTAAAATATATGATTAAAATATTTCATAAATGACTTTTTTTTTTTTTTTGATCAAATAAGGCAGTCTTGTTGAGCATAAGTGACTTCTTTCAAAAACTGTAACTTATGTCAGTGTAAAAAAAAGTAAAAATAAATACATAAAATAAATAATAGGAAAACTTATATTTTTTTTAGAAAATCATTACATTTATAGTTACATATTTGTGTATATTTTTGGTATATATGACAAAATTGGAACCCAAATGCAAAATATCCTGTAATATTAAAAATATAAAATCACATAAAATACATTTAAAACTCAAAATAACCCCTTAAGCCAATGTGACATCAAATTAACTTTTGCATTTGGCTCCAAAACTCTGGAATAGCCTTCCTGATACAGTTCGGGGTTCAGACACACTCTCTCTATTTAAATCTAGATTAAAGACACATCTCTTTGGCCAAGCATTAAAATAATGCATCTCATAATCTTCAGTTACATCTGATCAAATGCACATTATTATTCCTTAGGTTGGGTTGAACAAATCATTTTTGCATGGTTGGAACAGCAGCTACGTTAATTATGTCTCTATTTGTTTCTGTTTCTGCCACTGGGAATTACACAAGCTTCAGTCTGGATCCAGCCCTTACAAAGACCTGAGATGACCGAACACATGAGAAGAGATGATGCCAACCCTGAAACAACAAAAACTACCAAATTTTGCTACAAGTTTGATTGCAACATATAATCATTGCTGTTAATAGTGTTCTTCGTCTGTTTGATTATGTCATTAACTGCATTTCCATACATTTCTGCCATATGTACATCAACTTGAGATAGTCACCACTGATAAGATACTACTAAATATATTGTAGAAACGTACTTTTCTGTAAAGCTGCTTTGCAACGATTTGTATCGTGAAAAGCGTTATACAAATAAACTTGAACTGAATTGAATTGAATTATTATTTCTTTATATGGTCCAGAACTGATTTGTCAAGCATTTCCATGAAGTGTTAGCAATTGACTGTGTTTGTATTAGCGGAGCAAAGGCGATTCTTACCTAGCATTGCAGCTGTCATAACACTAATTGCAGTTTCCTCACAGTTCACAAAGCATCGGACAAAGATATTTCCTTTCTTTTACATAGCGGCTCTATTTCTGAGCTTTTTTATATACCTGTGAGAATTGTTACCGGTTGATGGTTGGTTTTGCGTCAGAAGTCTAGCGAACAAAGGCATCAAATCTGAAGCCACTTTAAACCCTTTTCTAAGTGCCTTGGGTCATTATTGCCCTAATTAAATCAGAAAAAAAGAATAATTTGAGATTCTGCATTTGATTACATGTCAGATGAAGTGTAGCATTTATTTATTTCTTTGTCTCGCCCACAAGGGAACAAACATTGCTTAAGATTCATCAGCAACTGTCATGTTCCAGGCGCTATTGCCGTGCCGGCTTGAAAGAGGTGCCGGAAGTCTTCCTTAACACAAGAGCCCCGCTAGTAAAGCACTTTAATTATACGCACACTCACCACCGGTGTCTCTTTTCTCTGCTATTCTCATTCCCACCCTCATTTTCCTCCTCTTTGTCCATAATGCACAGCGGCCTCATGTTTACTAGAAGAAGAATGCTTATATCCACTGCTTTTTCACTTTCTCTTTCCCGTTAATTCTACTCTTGGCAGAGCTCCCAACATCTTACTCATCTCTCTCTCTCTCGCTGTACGGAACAGGTGGGAACAGAGAATCATAGATATCGATTCTTCTTCATTTGGGTAAATGAAATAGAAAACAATCCCCTCTGTTTAGGCTTCAGAACCACTTCCCTTCTCCTACGCGTACATCTGGAGACTGGCAGCCCGCTCTGCTTGCTGGCAGTGCCTCACAGCTGATGCCATTCTCTGGCCAGGCACATCCTCAGGGGAGCCCACCAATCAGAGCTCGGCTCACTCCACTCTGACATCAGACAACTCTCGGCAGGAATGACAATGAGATTCTGCTCACTACGTTAACTAATAGGCTGCTTATGTTAATGTTCATTATTATTAGGGTGTTTTTGAGTTCCATTTCCCAGCAGTACCTCCATCAGCACGTCAGAACCTTTGACATGAAAACACATGGGAACTGCACAAAATTTTGCCAATGTCACCTCTCTGACTTCTTCTAAGGGAGCGAATTTAGATAACCGCATGGCACGATATAATCAATAAAAGCATACATTTGCAAGGTGGTTGTGAATCATCACAGCACTCTGTGTTCCCGTCGGTGTACAAAATGATACAAGTTACCGGGCTTCATAACTTACCCGAGTCATTCTGAGAGTGCCGTTCGACTGTAATGAAAAATAGAGACTACAAATAATTCATCTTGCAAATAAAATACACTCCGCTCGTTGTTCTAACATCAGGTCGTACCTTGTGCTGTACAACCATATTGATTCGCAGCACTTCTAAAACATCTGTGCAGCGAAGCATTTAAGATGCAAGTTTAAAGTAATGCTTACAAAAATGTCTAGATCACTTCCATTATTTCCATGGCTGCAGACTGATGAATTGAAACTGTCAAAAGGCCAATTCTATCTCTCTTTCCTTCTACAGCTGGTATCACAGTGATGGCATTTCTATTAGTCTGCATCTCCATGGTGATGCCTGAACAGGCACCGTAGACTGGCTGGCAGGGCAAGGGTGGCATGATGCCGTCTCTTTTATTACCTCTTATATTATTTTATTATCATTTTCTTAATCACTGTTTGGTTCTGATTTTCCAGTAAAAACATTTTTTAATAAAAATTAATAATAAATATCTCTTCAAACAGAGGGGAAAAAGGGAAACATTTAATTTTCTCATTTAATACTAAAACTACTGCTACTACTACTACAGAAACAATAAAGCAATTTTCAACTAGAGTAAAAAAAAACGTTCAGTATAAGAATAATAATAATAACTTTAATTTAATTTAATTTAAAATGTAATTATCCCACGATTCTGAACTTAACAAATAATGTGTAACTTACTAGTAGTGTGTAATTTACTGCAAGTTGTGACAAAACATTAATTTCTACAGTCTATTTTTTTATATTACAATGATGAACATTTGGTTTAAAGGAGACATATTATGCCCCTTTTTACAATATGTAATATAAGTTAATGGTGTCCCCAGAATGTGCCTGTGAAGTTTCAGCTCAAAATACCCACAGATAATTTATTACATCATTTTGAAAAAGCCTATTTGAGTGGAATACAGAAAACGTACTTGGTTACTAACGTAACCTCGGTTCCCTGAGATACGGGAACGAGTACTGCATTCCATATTGTCCCGTTCGAGAGAGGATATCTCGTCTCAGCGGAATGGGCCAAGGGGCCGCTACCAACAGCCTAGTCAGATCTGATAGCCACAGCTGGTTCTTCCAGAGAGGGGCCACCAGGAGAACCTTGTGTTTTTGTTCCCTGATTCGCCTGATTACCTGTGGGATCAGGGAGATCGGGGGAAAGCGTAAAGGAGGAGGTTGGGCCATTCGTGGGCCAACGCATCCTTGTCCTTCGAAAAAGTAAATTGGCAGTGAGAGTTGTCTTCTGAGGCGAAGAGGTTTACCTCTGCCTCGCCGAAGATCTCCCAGATCCTCTGTACCATCTGCGGATGGAGCGTCCACTCCTCTGAGGGGACATTGCTCCTTGATAACATGTCCGCTCCTTGATTCAATTTTCCCGGTATATGCGCCGCTATCAGCGAGCACAGGTTGAGTCTACCAGAATGAAGATGCGCTCCGAGGAGAGGCCTTATGGCAGTTTATGTAGGACACCACTGACATGTAGTCCGATCGGATTAGAACATGGTGCCCCTTTAGGACTGGCAGAAAGAACTGACAGGCTCCACATACTGCTAACATTTCCAGGCAGTTGATGTGGAAGCCTTTCTCCGTCTCAGTGGCCGGAAGTCGGTATGCCCTCGCACAGCGCCCCCCCCAACCTGCGTTGGAGGCATCTGTCGTGACAACTGTCCTTCTGCAAACCATTCCCATGGCCACGCCCTGTTCCATCCAGCGAGAGCTCTTCCAAGGACCAGGGCTGTTACACAGGCCTGTTCTACCCTGATCCGTAGGCGTCCGTGACGCCACGCATTGGATGGAACCCGTGGTTTCAGCCAGCGCTGAAGGGGGGTGCATGCGAAGCAGACGCAAACGGTAGCGCGGGCGATGCTGCAGCCATGAGGCCGAGCATTCTTCTGAAACGTTGAGGGTGTGAGTGGTACCAATCTCGAAGGATGGGTCGCCAGTCTCCGTATGGCCAGAGCCCGTTCTGGCGCGACTACAGCTCTCATTTGAGTTGAGTCAAAAACTGTTCCAGCGAACAATATTCGCTGGCTGGGGAACAACGTGCTTTGCAAAAATTGTCCCTGAGTTCCAGGTGCTCTAGGTGGCTGAGGAGGAGGGTCCTGTGTGATAGTAGTTCGGCCTCCGGCTGGGCGAGAATGAGCCAGTCGTCGAGGTAGTTGAGAATGCGGATACTTGCTTGTCTCAGGGGGGAGAGAGCTGCATCCATGCACTTTGTAAAAGTGTGGGGGGCCAGGGACAGCCCTAAGGGAAGGACCGTATATTGATACGCCACAACCTTGAAAGCGTATCTCAACAATCGCCTGTGACAGGGGCTATCTAGATGTAAAAGTATGCATCTTTCAGGTCCAGAGAACAGAACCAGTCTCCTGAGCGAATTTGCACAGGGATCTGTTTCAGCGTAGTCATCCTGAATGACCTTTTCATGAGGGCGTGATTCAGGCGTCTGAGATCGAGGATGGGCCGGAGGCCACCATCTTTTTGGGGACGAGGAAGTAAAGGCTGTAGAAGCCTGACTCGCTCTGAGCCGGGGGAATCGTTTCTACGGCTCCTTTCGCCAGGAAATTCATCACCACTCTGAGCGCAGGACGTGAGCATCCTTGCTTTTCACTAAGGTGGGGACCACGACGCTAAAACGCGTTGGTCTTCGAGCGAATTGGAATGAATATCCTCGTTTTATTATCACTATGACCCATCTCGACACCCCAGGGATGGCCTGCCAGGCCTCGGCCCGCATGGCGAGGGGTTGGATTAACTCGAGAGACTGGCCGAATGTATATACAGTAAATAAATCAATAAATCCACTGCTCTGTCATCTCCTCTGAGGCTGGGACTCTAAATAGTGTTCTGTGCTCGTCAGTGCAGCCAAAGACAGAACAATTAGCATGCTTTGCTCAAACTTTCGCAATGGCGTTAGAACTGGTACACGTTGTCGCTTGCGAAATCAAAATGACAGCGCTGTGGGTGGAAACTTACAGATTAAGGGGCGGTAATATTATAATGAGATCCCGTTGCCACGTCACCAAGGGAGCGAAATCAGATGTGCTCGTTTTATCATACGCTTGCAGAAAAAGGCTTACCAAAACAAAGTTACTGGGTTAATCTTTTTCATGTTTCCTTGGTTGGTAGATGAACCGGGGACCTGATTATAGCACTTAAAACCTGGAAAAGTCAGATTTCCATGATATGTCACCTTTAAATGAATGATTCAATGGCTCGATCATAAATACTTCACTTTGTTTCATTACTGGATGAATCAGCATTTTTGAACGAAACTCACAAATGAATGATTCAATGACAAATAACTTTTTAGCAAACACTTGTCTCCACCTAGTGGCGAAACAATGTAATCTTTTTTTTTATGTAATATTTAAATTGAATAAAACGTTATTTGAAGCGCCAATTACTTTTAAAAGATTTGTTCTATTTTGATCGCTACTATAGACATCAATGTTTATGTCCAAACAATAAACTTTCATCCCAGTATTTCTGTGATCACATGACTTTTGAATGCACATGATTGACGGTTTAATTGGCGAATCGTTGTATGAGATCACGTGGGTGTTTGAATCGAGATTGCGATCTTTTAACGATTAATTGTGCAGTTCTAAGTACAATATTCCTATTCTTCTCATAAACTATCAATTGGGATTTTTTTATCAATAACTGAAAGGAAAATTTGTGAATATATAGGCTGCAGAGCCTTGAAATAAAAGGAGAATGTAAATGCATATGATTCTTTCTGCCTTTTTTACCATTAGAGTTCCAAGAAGAGAAGCAAGTAGAGGCCTTGATAGACTAATTCTAATGAAACAAGCAATAAGGGATGATGATATGATTGCAGACATTTATTATCCATGTCTAAGACGCCCAAATATCTTATTTACACAGCTCCCACTGAAAATAGAACATCTCCAGCTCACAAGAGGCCGAGAACTCACCACCTCTTCATCTGATACCCAGAGATCAGTGAACACTGAAGAAAAGCTTCACCCATATGTGACTCAGATCTACTAAGTAGTGAATAACTGAGAGCAAGTTCTCTGCTCTCCATCTGTTTGCTTGATCTTTGCATAAAGTAATTTGCATGAAATTTACTTTAAGTTGCAGTAACTAGAGCTGCTGTTGAACTATCATGAACAGTGTCGTCGCAAAGTAGGTTTCGATTTTAAATTGGCCAATATAGTCTGCAGTGGAAATATATAGCGCAGTACAAATTGAATTTTGCCATGTTCAAATTGGATTTTTATATGTTAATTCACTTTCTGCAAATTATCATTTAAATCAAGCTTTCATTTAGGATATGGCAAATTTACTTTATACTATCGCACAATCTAATTTATGTGACCACAAAAAAAGGAATAAATGGCTTAACAGCTTTCTATACTCTCTTCTTCTCTCCCCACGCCTCTCTCGCTGCTAGCGGACTGTGATACTGTCAAATTTCCGCACGAAACACATCTACCTCTCTGTAAAAACATGAAGGCCCTCATAAGAGCGGGACCAACAGGCTTACCAACACCACAAAGCTTCCAACAGCTCACCACTAGTGTAAGGAAGGCAGCGTGCAATTGTTATTCCTTCATGGCCTTTTCGGTTAATGCAGTTATGCAGCTGAAACACGCTAACCCTCCACCACACAAACACACACTCTCCCATCTGAGAATTAAGCAGGCTTTGAGAGAGATGAGTCCCCGTTGATAGAGACAGCCCTCGTGATAACTGTGCGCTTCGACATCCAGCTTAATGAAACTCCCGAGATTTCCATCAATCTTTTTTCCTCCACTTTCTACTCCCCCTCTCTTTCTCTCTTTCCCTTCCCTATGCTAACTCTACCCGCCCATCTCCCTGACTCCATCTCTTTCTCTCTCTTGCCGCAAATCTCTCACTTCAAATAAGTCCCTGTCTACACTCCCACATCTCTCGCTTACTTTCCTGCTTTTATTCTCTCTTCTTCCTTCTGTATAATGTCTTTGGCTCATGGTATGTTGGCAGTCTTGAGCTCCAGCGTTGATCAGCTTCATTCTATTCTCGTGAAATGGTAGCGTGCCGTACCCTTGAGCCTAGCCACAGTATTTGGATGCTTGCAAAATGAAAGAAGTCAGCTCACATGGCGTGAAATGAAAGAAACGAATAAGCTGATGCATGCGAAAGAAAGAAAAGAGAAAGGTTGAGCTGTTCTGCATGACGGAGAGGGATCGAGTGAGGCGGCGGGGGGTGGGGGGAATGGGGCGTTCTGCTGGACCACAAAAATGAAAGATGATGCAATGATGCAACAATGCATAAATAAATGAATAAACTGTATTTTTGTGCTTTTTAAAAATAAAATGATCTATCTATCTATCTATCTATCTATCTATCTATCTATCTATCTATCATCTTAATTTTTCCATTAAAAATATCTATATCCTTCAAACAAGGCAAAAATAACAGTTACATTTTTTGTTGTTGTTGTTTGTTTGTTTTCGGCTTATCATTACTCATCAGCATCTGGTGCTGTAAAGCCTGTGTATTGAGCATAAAACATGGCTTTTCCTGTATAATTAATTTGGTACTAAAAATGATGTGCTGTTGAATTGTATTCATTCAGTTCGACAGAATTTCATTATTTCTGCACATGACAACAGACTGGAGTTAGTTCATCTGAATGTAGCTATTACACACTTTCTCCCAGCAGGATTTAAATGGCACATTCGGCTTCCTGCTGCTAACTGCCAGATGTGTTTAGCCATGTGCTTGGCGTAGCTTATTTTCTCTTCCTAGACTTATATTTGAAACAGACACGTGTCCATACATGAGGGATTGATATGTTAGATCACGCCTGTGCCCTGGTGACCTTTAAGACTGTTATGGATGCTATTTATTTATAAGTATAAATGTACAGTGATACAGTATATGGTGCTTGATCCTACAGGGATGTCATGACATGCTTTGGACTATAGGTTATCAAGGATTTTGCTCTGAAATAACGGAGTAAGCTTTATTGAATATAACTTTCTCCTAAATGGTTCTAGAGAAAGAAGATATATCAGTTTCATGTCAGTTTCTGTAAAGATGCAAACCTCATTCTTCACTTAAAAAAAAAAAATATAATAAAAAAGTATGGGTATTACAAAGAGATGCCGCAATTAAAAAAGTTTAAAATAAAAGATAAATATAATAAAAAATATAAAAATATAAGAATTAAAAATTAAACTTTGTAAAATATAGATATTACATGAATAAAACGTACTATGTTTAATTACTAAAATTGCTTAAAAAACAACCTGGGGAATTAAAGATGAAAACAAAGGAAATAAGCAAAAAATAAAATTTACAAAAAATAAAGAAAGAAATAGAAATAAAGAAATAAAGCCACAAATAAAATTACCAGAAAAAAACACTACAAAAGCACATTATGAAAACTAAAACTAATAAAACATGTATTAATTAATTAATAAAAAAACAAATCAGCATTAACCAAACTACAAACCACATCAGAAAACTAGAGAAAAGACAACTTTTTTTTTAGTTGGCCTCCAACTAAAGCCATACAGCCTATGTGAAAACAAGCCCCGGCCTCCCTTATACATCACAGTAACAAAGGGATACACCTGAGACCATGGGCCACGGATTTACCATGTTTAAACTCACTTAGCACAACATTTCCCTTCACAGATAACACAGTTTACTGGAGACCCCCATTCATCACCCTATTATATTTTTCCCCTCTTTCTCATGCTTTTTTCCATATTATTTTTTGTAAGAGTTAGAAGAGGTCGACATTGAATTTAGTGCTTAATTTCCTTAATATCCTAGCATAGTTGTGGTGATTTACAGCGTTAAACCCATGATTGAGTTAAGAAGTTGGGAGCGCAGGGGCTTAGAACTGCTCTGCATTACTTTGCACAGGCTCATATATATCAATGCAGACTGGCTTTTAATGCAAATGGCCCAATGGTCGATATTGCTGTGCTTGCTTTCCTTGACATCTTTCCATTTCCACCCTCAGTAACAGAGCGTGTAGCATTTGAAATACAAATCACACAATACAGACACAGGCGAAGGTGTTCTCTAAGTGCACAAGCTGCCTGCAGAAATTCTCCTTCTTTTTTGCCCATTTATACTATTGATTTTCAAAATCAAAACACTCTGCCTTGAGCAATGTTAAGACGGTGAAAATCAGTGAAACTGGGTATATTTTTGTGAGCAAGCAGGAGGTGTCTGTACTGTAGATGTGAAGATCAAGGACAGGGGCTGAAACTAGGGGTCACACATTTCTAAGTGCTTATGGCTAACTCCTTCATTTAGTGGTCAGGGGTCCTATAAAGAGTATACCGTAAATGCAGGTGTATGAGTTGATCTTACTGAGCCTTAAAATACTATACTGTATGCTGGAGAGCACTATGTTGTGTGTAATGAAATGGAGGAAGTAGGATAAGGTTTTGCCTCCAAAGCAAACAGATGCAATGATATTAATCTATAGAGTGTGACTGTTGGAGTAATTTCCCAAAGGGTAAGAAGATATTATTTCATTCATCTTGAGTGTACGGAGACACAATACAATATGATGATATACCATGACCACAACATAGGTAAGACATACAGTAGCTGTATAATTCAAATGTTTCTCTCACCCTCTTTTTATAATCATATTTCCTCTCTCTCACACTTTCTTCATAACTTTATTAATGATTATCACATTACAAGTAAAGTGGGTTAAGTTATCAGATTACTTTTTTTCCCCAAGTAATGAGTGAAGCAGGGCATTACTTGTTAAATATTGTAATCATCTAATTTATGTTTTCTGTTGGCCACAAAAGAAGTTAAAGGGGTCATATGATGCGATTTCAAGTATTCCTTTCTCTTTGGAGTGTTACAAGCTGATTGTGCATAGATAAGATCCCTGAAGTTGCAAAGACTAAAGTCTCAAAACCAAAGAGATATTCTTTATCAAAGTTAAGACTCTGTTAAGACTCCCACGCACCCCTAAAACGGCTCGTTCTAACACACCCCCACATATCTACCTCACTATGTGGAAATATTTGCGTAATGCCGCCCAAATGTTTATGCAAAGAAAGAAGGCGTGGTTTCAGGTACAGCAGTAGTGTTGATGCAGTCATGTCAGTGAGACGCTGTGTGTTTCTAGGCGAAAGCAAAAGCACTTTATTTGGCCTTCCGAAAGTAGATGCATTTAGGAATCTTTAAGATCACTTACAACAGAACAGCAATGCATTTTATGGACGACCGTTTCGTGAACCTAGGAGAGGAGGTAATTCTGACTTGCTATGACAATCTGGCGCTTCTGAATCAGCTACTGTAAGTATTTTTTGTTATTAGTTAATATTTGCTATTGACTGTTGCAAATGCAGTTTGCGGCATATATTTGTGTGTGCGCTAGCGTTTGTGTGTGTGTGGTGTGTGTGAGAGAGAGAGAGAGAGAGAGAGAGACAGGGTCAGATCACTGTCTTTGTAACTGTTGGCCTTGTGTACGGCAAACACATACAACTTCATCACTGTGTGTGCGAACATTTATTTTGAAGATGAAGCTCGCGATTATGGTAAGGAGCGTTACATTTCCGACGAGTGCTTGCAGTGTTCGGCCAATCACAATGCACTGGGTCAGCTGGCCAATCAGAGCAGACTACGCTTGTTGGAAGGAGGGACTTTGTAGAAAACAACGTGTTTTGTTGGGCATAGATGACCTACAATAATGTACAGTATTTGAAAAATAATGTGTTTTTTGAAAATTATAGCTTGTCAACATATTCTGTTACACCAAATACACAAAATAATGATCTTTAAAAAAGCATCATATGACCCCTTTAAAAAAGGGAGAATTTGTGGAACAAAACAAAAAAACAAACAAATAAAAAACAACAACAACAACAACAAAAGTACCACACGACTAAACACAAAAATACAAAACAAAACATGCCGAGCATGCATGCCACTGTGGAGATTAATCAGTTAACGGTGAGGGAAAAAATAAAGATAATTTTAATTATTTAATAAACAATTATATATTAACATACTAATTGTAACATGTTTAAAAGCAACATTCACAAACACTCATGCACACACTATGAAGTCTGTAGTGTATACGCCTGTTATATAGAAGCTCCACAGTATACGGGCATCTCAAGCAGGAATACGTCACGCCACTCCTGACCACAATGAATCACTGCTGAATGGATCGAAGTGCCAGAAATTGCTGACATTATGAAGCATAGCGTGCTCCTGGTGAGTAAATCTCGCAGAGCTTCAAAATAAATGACCAACCACAAATGACCAACCTACAGGAACAAACTCACTCTCTCTCTCTTCCTCATTCTCAATCAAACAGTCAGTCAATCATACGCACATTTAGAAACACATCTGTTGATCCGCAGATGTTTTGCATCTCACCGTATATTTAGCTGGTTTTAGATGTTGCGCTGTGAGGGCTTCTGTTTACAAGCTTTGAGGGAGATTTTCATCATAACACTAACATGAAATATGGCACTCTCTGAAGAAATTCCTATACTAATCATACAGCTGCACCTGATAAAAAAAAAAAAACACGTGACACCTAGCTCAACTACATGGCCAAGTACGACTTTCAAAGGAGATATAAAACTCTGCAAAATAGTGAGATGTGTTTATCTAGAGCGAGGAAAAGGCAACGTGGGATATTATGCAATGGAATTCCTTAAAAGTTGTTACATTAACAAACTAAAAATTGTTAGAATTTGGTCGCAGCTCTCATTAATCGTAACAGTCAAACTAGTGACACTTTATTTGATCTTTTTAACAGCCTTTTTGTCATTAAATACACAAACCTTTCTGTGGGCGCTTGAATTCCTCTCTTTAATTTAGTTGCTACGTGGAAATCCTGTTTTCCGCCACTGAATAAAAAATAAAAAAGGTAATTGCTACTTTTATCTCACAATTCTGACATTTTTTCTCATAATTGCGTGATACAAACTCGCAATTCTGCCTTTTTTTTCTCAGAATTGCGTGATATAAACTCGCAATTGCAAGTTAAAAAGTTATAATTGTGAGATATAAACTCGCAATTCTTTTTTTCTCAGAATTGCGAGTTTATATCTCACAATTCTGTGAAAAGAGTCAGAATTGTGAGATAAAATGTTGCAATAACCTTTTTTTATTTTTTATTCAGTGGCGGAAACGGGCTTCCATATCTAACTCACTGTAACAGTATGGTAATGAGCCTTCATTTTAAGCACTATATGAGGTAATGAGACAGCAACTTGTATCAAGCATGATGGGCTCGAAAGTCAATGCCTAATCATGTTATAAAATATTATATTACAGCAATTAAAGAAGCCTGTTTTTACCATGGATTCCGTCATCATCATCGTTTGAGCTCCAAACTGACTGCAGGCAAAATCTTAAGTAACTGCTGACCTTAAAAATCAGAGTAATAGCTTTGTAATTGATAATGTCAAATGATCACACGATTCACACTCTTTCCCTCCCTCCAAACAACCATTTTGTGCATTCATTAGTGTGGCGTGCTTTCCAGACTTTCACAAGAATATCAAAGGTCACACTACATAATGTCAGCCAGAGTACATGAGCTGTACATAGAGGGAGCGTTTCAGAAGTGCTGTGTGAAAGTCATTGGAGTGGAGTGGAGTGAACTCAGGCAGGGCCGGGCTGGAACAGACTGTGGCTGATTGACTGTGATCTGCAGGCGATCTTTCATGTGCTTTGAAGGCAGGGGGAGGGGTCTCGCTACCTACTGACAGACAGAGCAAGGCCGGCTGAAATTGATATGATGGGTTTCCCCTTTCTAGACGAGCAGCTTTCTCTCTCCTTTTCTGTTTCTTTTCGTTTATGTGCTCTACCTTCGGCACATACCCCTGCTTATCTGTCATCGCAGCCGGGGCCGGTTTTAATCTGCAGACATTTGTGTTTATCTACTTTTTTTAATATGTGCACATACAGAGGCTTTCAATTGACTAAAAGTTCTGCCTCACTGCATGGGTTACTTCATACCAGGGGCGCGGGAAGATTCTTTCGGTTGGGGTGCTGTTTGTGGTCCGTGTTGGTGGGGGGGGGGGGGAGGGGGGGGGGGGGGGTGGGGGGGGGTGGGGGGTGGGGGGGGGGGTGGGGGGGGGGGGGGGGGGGGGGGGGGTGGGGGGGGGGGGGGGGGGGGGGGGGGTGGGGGGGGGGGCGGGGGGGGGGGGGTGGTGGGGGGGGGGGGGGGGGGGGTGGGGGGGGGGGGGGGGGGGTGGTGGTGGCGTTGCTTTGCAACCATGTGAACCCTACTTCCGCGCCCCTGCTTCATCCCCACCTTTTAAAAAAGCCTTTACTGTGCTGGGACCACAGACTAATACAATTCTATTTTTATACATAAACAGGTCTCTTATGTTCCCAGTGCTGCCTTATTTTGTCAAACATACAGTAAAACAGTAAATTTGTACATATCATTAAATGTAAAATGACTTTCTATCAAAATACTTTTTACAACAAAATGTTTCCTGTGATGGCAAAACTGAATTTTTCAGCAGTCATTACTCCAGTTTTCGATGTCACACGATCCTTCAGAAATCATTCTATTATGCTGATTTGCTGCTCAATAAATATTTTTGATTATTATCAATGTTGAAAACAGCTGCTCATTGCGTTGAAACAGCTTTGGTATGTTAAACCATAACATTTTCCAGGATTCTTTGATGAACAGAATGTTTCAAAGAACAGCATTTATTTAATCTCTTCTAACATATATATATTGTAACTGCAATTTTAATCCATTTAAATTTGTCCTGTTGAATAAAATAGGTAATTTTTAAAGATAATAATAAATTATTATTATTATTATTATTATTATAAAAGAAAAACAACTGAAATGTTTCGCGACCAATTTAATGAGCAACATTTGCTTTTTTACTTTATTGGGTGATATTATGGTTATTTAATTATTTGTGCTCATTTTAAACTATTTCACTCAAAACGTGCAGTATTTTTAAAACTGCTGGACCGTATTCCAGCTCATCCATGTCTTTACAGCAGCTTTTACGTATCATTACTCATTTTTAGTAGCTTGCAAATGCCCTCGACAACACTACTGCACATAGCCTATATCTTGTCTTGCACACCCTCATGGATTTTACCTCTTGTGTTTGATTAAATAAGAGGTAAGAATGGGGGAACAAGGCCCTGTGGAGAGCCAGGTGCACAATTATTAACCTCTCTGTCGGATAGATGTCTTTTTCACCACAGGCCTGCTGTGAAGAGCCAGCCAAGGTGGACATCCAGACGAAGAATGTGCCAGAAGGATAGAGAGGAACATTATCCTTGTGGCCATCTCCCCCCTCTTTAGACACACACACATAGCATAAACACATGAGCAGCACCTGATAAAACGTCTTTCATACGGTGACTTTTACTGCTGTTCCTCCCAAGAGTCTGTCAGGGTTTGTCAAAGTAGAGAAGCTGGCATCAGATAGTATTCGATATGTGCCAAGTCTAATTTAAATAAGGGCATATAACAACTCGCTGGTGTGGATTTGCTTAATTATGCCGCAGATTTTATGAAATATGAATTCGGAGAGGACTTTTACGTTTTGTCTTCATGAGCTGAGGAGTCAAAAGGTTCTATTTGCCCTCTTCTTCACACTTCTTATCAACTTCCTAAACCAACTCTTCAGACGTCGCTATAATTACTCTTGTGGGCTACACATTGGAAAACCATGTCCCTTCACAAAAGTCACTTAAACTAAACTTCTTGTCGTTTTTTTAATTAGGCTATTAATATGCAGTTAGCTCATAAAGGCCACGCCAAAAGGTATAAATTACATAATTGAGCGAGCCACATCCGTGAGTTCAGGCCGGCACAATTTTTTTGATGTCTAATAATTACTTATAAACATAAGGAAATGGGATAAGAAAATGCAATGCATAAAACTGTGGCTCCCTTCAATCTAGCTGACAAAAAAAACAACAACAAAAAAAATCTAATGCCACCCTGCAAATGAAATGGGAGAGCATCTTAGGAAACGCTGATTGTGATTGACACAGAAGGTGATTTAAACTGATTTCGTATAGACATGTTAAGAAAGAGGAAGTGTGTTATTGTGAAACTGCTGAGCCACATTTAATGAGAAGCTTCAATCTTCATACTGTGGCTCCTTCTGGATCCTCAAAGTTGTGAGAAATAAATTTCACCAGAGACGTTTGCTATTGAGTCCTGCTCAGACGCAGAGATTTCGAATGTTCTCAGAGATAATATATCAATAAAACATATGACTCTGTGACCTTAAACTCAGAGATGGTTTTTAACCCTTATTCAGTTTGGTGTCTGAGAGACCCTAAGGCGTTGATCAAACGTTCTCCATGGAAATGCTGCATTACGCTTTAAAATATGAATAAATGCAATTAATTTTTGCATGCAAACAGATGACTTACAGTAGAAACGTTTTAAGTTTTTTTTATTGTCTTTTACTTGTCAGAGTAAAACATTACTAAAATGAAATTTCTGAAAAGTGCATGCATAGTTTAATAATATTTGCTTAATAGGTTTTGGGTGACACCTAACAATAAAATTTAATTCATTAACTTTAGGTAAAGTCATGAAAAAAAGTATCAACAGATTTTTTCGTACATATATTATTGTACATCTGAGTGTAATATGTTATCAAAAAAGAAAAAAAGAGTAGGGTGTGAAATCTGGATTTTGAGATGTGGTCGATGCACTCAAAAATGAATGTAAGCTTGCAGTCAATTGTGGAGAGGCTAAAGGAGACTAAATGATTGGAAAAGTTTGTCATATGTCACCAGAGAATAGTTAGTTGTTTTCACTGGAAAATTTAGACATTTTGAAATAATAATCATCAATAATAAAATTTAATTAATTAAATTAATACTATGGATGAATCATATGCAAAATAGAAAAAAATAATAATTTAACTTTAAAGCAATATTGGACATGAAATTACAGATACCAATACTTTCACTGCATTTATTTTTCTTGAGTCTTCTTTTCCATTTCAAGTTGTAAAAATGAATGGAAATTAGTTTATCAACTAACGCAAATTAAAGGGTTAGTTCACCCACGAAATGAATTTGTCAATTAATCACTCACCCTCATGTCGTTTCAAACCCGTAAGACCTTCGTTCATCTTCGGAGGAGACCAATTGTTGAATAAGGTTTTTTTTTTTTTTTTTTTTTTTTGGTCTTTTGCGCACAAAAAGTATTCTCGTAGCTTTGTAAAATTACAGTTGAACCCCTGATGTCACATGGATTATTTTACCGATCTCCTTGCTACGTCTCTGGACTTGGGAACATTTCCGTTGTATTGCTGTCTATGCAGGGTCAGACAGCTCTCAGATTCCATAAAAAATATCTTAATTTGTGTGCTGAAGATGAACAAAGGTCTTACGGGTTTGAAACGACATGAGGGTGAGTAATTAATGACAGAATTTTCACTTGTGGGTAAACTATCCCTTTAACACACGAAAAATGATCAGAAATGTTAAGAAAGAAGCATTAATAAGATCAATAAGTGCTATAGAAAAAATAAAAGTTAGAGAGAAGAAGGCTCCAGATTTGGAAAGAACATTTTTAGCAGCTGCCAGCTTTTGACCAATGAGAACCAGCATTTGCGTGTTGCTGACTGTGCCTGTCGCTGTCCGCAGGTGTGTGTGCTGTCGGGGTGTGGGCTGATGTATGGGCAGAGGCCTTGCTCAGGTGTGATCTAATCGAGTTTTCAAATGAGCCTGAGAGGAAGCTTGCGCTGAACAGTTCAACAATGCAGCTGTGGCCTCCTCCAAACTTGCACACACACACAGACACGCACATTCACTTCTCCGCTCACATGCACAATGGACAACAAAAGAGTGGAGCTGAAAACATCCACCTGGATGCACACAGCAGTACCAGGCTGTGTCACCACACACGTCTAAGTAGGATGGTCCATAAGCATGAGCACTAGGAAATCTAAACAAACGGAAAATAAGATTTGTGGTGAAGCGAGGCAATGTTGGCTTTTTTAATTCAATTGAGCAGCTTGTTACTTCCACTTGAAGGAAGGCGCATTGTTTAAGATCTCTTTTGCCATCTTGCACTTTGTCTGTTTGGACTGCTTGTGTTGGGGAGGTCAGGGCAGGTGAAGGTTTCTTCACCGGTATGGAAGGGCCATCTGTGTGCAGCTGGTGATCTGACTGGCGACGGTCTCCTTGACCAGCCAAGGATGATCGAGAAGGGACTGAGCAGAAACAAACTTTTTTCCCCTGCCTTCATTCTCTCTCTCCCTCTATTGTCAGTCTACTTCTTTCAGCTCTTTCTTCTTCATTTTGCTCCCCGGAGACCGAGGGACGTGCAGCAGCTGTGCCCCAGCAAAAAGGGAAAGATTTAAGAAAAGGACTGAAAAAAGAAAAAGAAAAAAAATGAAAAGAGAAGGCGGGGTGGGAGATCGACCGTGACCTCATAAGTGCCACAGCATCGAGCGGTGCACAGCAATTCTTATTCCACACCTGTTTGTGTGGCCATTCGAGTGTCAGTGTAGATTTAAATGTGAGGCGTACTGGAGTTTGATACCTCTGTCACCCCCAGTTAATTGTGCCTCTTTCCTTCTTTAACTGTCTGCTCTCCACAGATTTGCTTTTAATTAGCTGCCACACTGGTGTGTCAGTGCAACAGGGAGATGTTCCTCACACACTCTCAGTCAGAAAAAGACAATCTGCATCCTGCCATGAGATGAATACACAGGAAGTCTGGAATATTGTACGTCCTGCTTCTCACAAATGATGCCAATTATGTTGTGTGCATGGATTACATGAATGTGGAAGACGAAAATATAACCAAGGAGTCAAAATATAGAAATACATAGATCCACAAGTGCAAATATGCATGTCAACATGATTGTTTTCTTAGTACGAACTGTCCTCTAAGCATAAACAGCATTATGGAGAAATTATTAATGTACCACAACCTAGCGAGCTGCCTCACTGCCTACACATAGGAAGCGGCTTTCTAAGGTCATGGAACAATCCTACATAGACAGGAACTCATACAAATAATGCTCATGCTAAACACACAATTAGTTTCGATACAGACAACACAACAGTGAATATTCTGATAAATGTAAATTATGTATTAAAAAACAAACAAACATGTAAATTGGAATTTACTAAAAAATGCTTTGACAGATGAATTAAATGTTAACCCAATAAACATACTAAAAACATACAGTACAACAATTAATGATTTGGCAATGCTTTTTATGAAGTCTTGAGTATTTATACAAGAGCACTGGAAATGTGTTAAGTAATTCCAAGTAGCTTCAACCTTTAGTACTGCATAAAAAGATACAAATAATATATTCTCTGCATATGGAAGTACTCTACGTATGATCAGAAAAAGTAACTTTTCATATTTGACACTTTTCACATTTGTTGGCGAAGTCTTTTTTTTTTTTGCAGCAGATATAGATTGACTTGTGTAAATTGCTATATAAACATATTGCCCTATCCTAAGTCTAAATGCTATTTATAGCCATAACACACCCCTGTTAAAGAGACACTATTTTATTGTGATGTATTCGATCAAGAAAATCAACATCAGATATTTTATTTACTTTAAATACAGACTGAAAAAATAAATACATACATAGAGTAGTATGTCTCTATCATATTAATGTATTCCAAACTAGACATAATTGTATATAGTACATTCTGATTATAAACAACGTTTTTACCACTCTATCCACATTCTTGGTCACTGAGCTAAATCCAATGAATTCTAGGACTTCCTTCCTCATAAGAACACATGCAAAGCTTGCAAATTGCTAAAAAAGAGCATGTATTCCATGCATTTTGGCAGCTTTGCATGCATTCTTAAGGAAGACAATCCAAGAATGCACTGCAATGAGCTCATGGCAAAAGTCTATATTATATATTGTGTTTTTGCTTTTTTGTACATTGTCTACTTTGTATATTTTTATATCTGGTCCGGATTGTCACTGTCATTCTGGTGCACTGTGGAGCTTCGGTCACTAAAACAAATTCCTCGTATGTGTAAACATACCTGGCAATAAAGCTCATTCTGATTCTGAAACAAGGTGTTGTACGTGCTAGCGACTCCGGACAGCTTCATGGGGAAATATGAATAATTAACATAATAGTTCTAATTACTCGTCAATATAGATCCGCTGTAGTCTTTAGCTGACCTCCGGGGTCAACTGTCTGTCATATTCTAAGAACGTTAATTCCTGGTAAGGGAAATTATTTTTTTATGGTACAATTCTATAATCTTTGTGTAACGTAAAATCTGCATGTATGAATCGGTTGATGGCAACAATGAACCGTCAAGTGTGATAGCAAGTAGGTTATTAACACATAAACACTAAACTAAGTCTAACATACTACATAAACCATGAAGATGGTCTAATACACAACAACACACACACACACATTCAGCTTTTGTATAGGAAAGGGTTAAAGTTTAACTAAGCATAGAAAGAGGCATAAAGAATGAATTTTATGGAACACTTATTACCATATTCAGCAGATCTAAACCTGAGGGAAAACGTCAGATTCTAGTTCAAACAAACCTTGTAAAAAGGAGTAACTGATACTTAATGTATCAATTAATAAGACTAAGGTTGATACTTAGCGAGTCTCGGCGGTCAGAAAGAGATTCCTGATGCAAATCTTAAAGCTTCCCGTGATCTTTGCCTGAATAGGGTCGATGAAAAGAAAAGTTTGAGCAGGTCCGATCTGATGAATGGAAAGGACTAGGCCGAAGAAAGGCGTGGCACAGATGCTTTGGTATCCTGAAGCATTTCTCACATCTTCTTAGCTTATGACCGACCACCGGACTGGCGGGTCACTGGTGTGAGGCCTTTAAAGTCTGCGAAGATTCACGCCTCTCAAGAGGGTTTGTCCAATGAGAAAGACGGAAATCCCAAGCGGGGGAGAGAGGTGAAAATACTGGGGATTTTTATGACTCTGTGTCTGTAAGCATGGTATTTTGCATATGTAATTCGCTTGGTTGTTGAGGCACAAATTAGTAAAAATTCTTAGAACATCAATATGTTGCATAGGTATCAGCATATAATATACACGCTTGTTTCGATCATAAGAAGGCGAATTCATAGATACTAGACATGGTAGAGTTACTTATATGAATGAGTGGTTTATCGTAAGCATGAATAAAAATAGTCTATAATACAACAGATTAAATACAACACAGCAATAATATACACAATGGCCTGAAGAAAATGTGTGTTCATTCAAAGAACGGTTTTCCTATGAATTAACTAGAACACAGTCCATTTCTACGGTGCGTGTCCTGGGGGACACAGAGTGGGCTATCCTTCTCACATTCCTGGTGGGTCATAAAACCAGTGATATCATGAGTAGTTGTCATGGTGACCAGAGGATGTTCTGCTTTCTGAGGTGTTAGGTGCATTTCGGGGGAAGGGTCCATAGACCCTCGTAATTGGCCATTTGGTTAAGTGAGGGGGAGTTAGATATTATTTGTTAAATATAACAAAAAGTTGTGTGTCTGATTGGTCCAAATGCTACAGTGTCTTAAGAGGCAGCATAATTAAAGTATCCTACCATTTGGAATGGCATTTATGATGTCTTAACATGCTGCCACCGTAGGCAGCTCACTAGGTTTTGGAACAAAGCAAAAGAAGCAGTAAGACAGCAGGCTCAAGCACGTACACGTCTTCACACCTGACCTTCAAATCTCTTTGGTGTCTTAAAACATCGTTGCAATTGTGATTATGTACCCTGAGCGTTATGATGAGCTGTAGAAACAAGTTATGCATGGCTGCACCACAGGTGTCCGTGCATCGAAGGATGTTAGTTTTCCTCACACATTCTCTGAAGAGGACCCTCTCCATTCCCCGCAGTCACTTCACGCACAAACACTCTGAATACTAATGCACGATGTTCCACTCCTGTTGATCCAAATCCGCATGCAGTTTATGAAAATCAATGCGTGCAACTGACCCGTTTGGCACAGATGGCTTGTAAGAGGTCTATTGGAATTGTTATTGATGGCACCTTAGTAATTAAGCTGTAAGATGCACACCCAGGATTTTATTTAGATGTCCTTGCACGCCATCGTCTCAGAGGAGTTGATTTTAGAGCTCTGACATTGATACATCCACAGTTCAATCAATGCATAACAAATTATAGTTTAGATACTGTAATTAGAAGTTTTCTCTGAGCTGCATCCTATTGAGTCTGTCTAGTTGGTTTTTATTTTTCCCCATCGCTCTCTCCCACACTGCATACTATACAGCTTCAATTAAGAGTTCCTCAACTGGCAATTAGACAAGAGAGCCCGGAGTACAGGACAGAACATGTTTTAATAGTTTCCAATTAATTGGTGTCAAACAACCATGTCACTGGAAAGCTCCAGTGATGGTGGTGGTGTGGGTATGAAATAAGAGAAAGAGTGAAGATAGAGGGACATCAAGAGAGGGAGAGGGACTATCAAAGAGTGTAGACAAGGTAATTGCAGTAGTGGCCCATACACGTCTCATCTGCAGAGGGATTTAGGTTGTACTTCCAACAGGGACAGTTCGCTAATGCTTTGACAGTTAATGCTTATGACACTATGCCACACCGCAAACGCTAAGGGGTAATCGAACAAAATAAATGATGGTCTAACTACCCAAAGACTTTCATGTATCTGTTGTTTCTTTGTGCTATATCAAAGGAGCATAGCAGCTATAGACTACATGACATCAAAACTGACACTATATGGTTTATTTAATGTCTGTCTTACTGGGCATAAATCAACAGTTCTCATTATTATAATAAAGACCGTTACACTGTAAAAAAAATCAAGCTGTTTCAACTAATTATTTAGTAACAAGATCCACAGAAATTTTACGTTCAGTCAATTTCTGTCTTTAAAGTGTTGCCTGAATTGTTATTTTTTAGTTGGCTCAACCTTTACTGAAATAGTTTTATAATCCATTCAACTAAAATTATTTAATTGGTCAAACATTTAGCAACTACAGCAAATTGTGTCAATTAAAATGTAACCATTCCCTCCATGTGTTTCATACGTTACCTCAACTAAGATTTATTCTTTGGGCCTCATAAGAAATTGCTGTGGAACTAGTTATTATATTTTATATTGAGTTTAAGAAAATTATTACCTGGTGTCTATCAATCACTAAAACACACACATTACAACACATAATAGCCTTTATTTAATAACAATCTGTATTTATAACATTTTCATACCAGATAAAAGAAATGTGATGGCTTAAAGGGATAGTTCACCCAAAAAATAAAATTTGCGGTTAATTGACTAACCCTCAGGCCATCAAAGATGTAGTTAACTTTTTTCATGAAACAGTAAAGGAAAAAATTTTTAGGTCAAAATGTCTTTGAAACATTGAAATTCATAACTCAAGTCTTGGCTGCCGGATTTGTGAGGAGTCAAATTAAACATATAAGACCAGACAAAATTACCAAAGGCTCCTGGGACACATTGAGGCCTTATGCAGCTAAACAATCAACAATCGGCAGCCACAGCGGTTTGCAGTGTATAAATCGCAAGCTCACAGTTTAGATAAAAATCTTGTGAATGTTCTACTGAAGAAAAAAGTCACTACCACATGGGATGGGCCCGTGAGGGTAATACCCAAACAGAATTTTCCATTTGGGTGAACTATCCCTTTAAAAATGTCCAGTTGTCAAACATACATTGAACATGTAAAAAACGCTAAATGATTTAACATTTGTTTAATGAACTTAAAAGACTAAAGTGAACAAACTGTTGCAAACAAACATTGACAAATATTTACTACTGTTCACACTTGAATCTGTAAAAGGAGGGCGTAGTAGAACATATGAATGACCCAGGTGTACAGTTCAACTGCGAACTGATCGTCAAGTAAAAGTCCAGCACTGTATTGACAATAGTGGTCATGTATTACTACCGATTGTGTCAAAGCAAGCTTTACCGTCTTAACCGAAAAAAAATATGTGGCGAAGGAAACCAAAAATCCACGTTCTTCTATGGCCGACGAAATCCGCAGTTTGAATGCAGGGCAGCAACGTCAGATTGTGCAGAGGATGGGTTGGGCTCCTGGGGTCTGCTGATGGCTGTCTAGGTGATGAGGGTGTCATGGGATTGGGTCTGGGGGACTCTAGTTGGTTCTGGTATCACTGACATTCACGGGGTGTTCTTGAGGGCGACTCAGGTGCTGATTTCACCATTGATCCGGATATAGACGGAGAGGTTGGATTACGGGGACCTCGGAAATAAGATGAGACCGTCTAATTATTAGCGAAGAGCCACAGAGAACAAAAAGCACATTTAATTGTAGTAACCACTATAAAGCTTTTACACATATTACCTACGGTATAGTGTTTTGAAAGGAGAAGAAAACTATGTAGTTGCAGTGGCGCGTTGGTCACATGGCCAGTGTGTGGATCCTTGGAGAAGTGGACGGCCAGCATCTGAAAAACTTGCCGCTGAGAAAGCACAAATGAAACTTGGCCACACCCTGAGGAGAAATAAAGTAAAAGTTATATCAAAAATTAAAGGATGCTCTTTTAAATAGTGTTAAAATGTAATACAGTTACTATAATTTGTGATGAACAAAAGTGCAACCGTTTTGTTTTGTTGTAGAATGTTTTTTGTAGTAAAAATTAAAAGATTGGTAACATCTCAATCCCCCAGGGGGAGCATTGTTGCGATGTCCTTAGTTGCAGGATTGTAACAGAACATGCACCATGTATATTATAAGCTCCTAAACAGATTAAACTAATACAAAATATGGCTGCGTGGTGATAAAAATACAAGTGGTGACACTTTTTATCAATTGTCTAAGGTTACTAAGCCATGTCTCTTACCCGGCAGGGATCTCGTGGGTTTTGTGGACGATCTAGGATCAACCTAGGGAACTGACGAAGATGCAGTTCTGACTTTGATAACACCTTGTGAAAGGATTTAGTGTTTAGCTTGTCGGGATACGACAAAATACTCCCCCGATAGCGCCCTGCACGGACCAGAAATACGCCGTGTTGTAATCCACCTGTTTGAAAAAGAAAACGGTTGTAGTCGACTTCTCCTTTTAACTTACGGGACCAAGTTGCAAAGTTTTCAACCCGCAAAAAAAACCCATTCAAACAACCCATGTACTTCAAGTAAGCGTATTACGGGTAAGCTACATAGTTTGCCCTAGTAAGCATCAATGGGTATAAAAGAGAGAGTATCCGCGCGATCTCTCATATCTTTAGTGAACGGAGACCAAAATCATTGAAACACGCCAAAAATTAAACTACAATCATATAGTAAAACTTAAGTTAAGACATTACGGGTTTTATAGTAACGAGAAGAAAGACCCGTTCCTTCACGTAAGCAGCTCATTTCCCTCGATATTATACAACGTTGTTATATGTTGTAAGTTTGTGTATAAATACATATGTTTTAAATAATACGTTTACACCTTTTTTAATATACAAGTATTGATAAATTCAATCTAAGTACAAATTCAGTTCCACTTACCTGATGCGTGAACTTGACATACATTTAACATAGCCTAAATATTAATTTTTCTTTGGACACAACACGACTGAAAAACACGGCTAACATATTAATCAAAAAAAACAGGATAGGCTGTATGTTTCTGTCGGAAATGTATATACAAAAAAAATAATAATTTATTTAGTGGCACTTACCTGACTTGTGAACTTGACAAGATGGCGTGGTTTCTCCCGAAAAGTCACTCAGGCTTGTGCACGTGCAGAATGATCTCAGTGTTGGCTGGATTCGTTTTTATTAGTTTAGTCAAGATTTAGCATTCTGAATGTTGACTGGATTTGAAAATAACCCTTCATTCAATGTTTTTAAAATGTATTTGTGTAGACTTAATATAATATGTCCTCTCAACTAAGAACAAGCAATAAAATTAGCTCTACTTAAATATTTTTGCCCTTCCAACATTTTGTTAATTGAATCTTTTTTATAGTGTAGATTTCAGAACCTTTCAACAAAGTTTCTTTACAACTGACAAACCAATAAAACTTCCTAACTATATTAACTCCAACTTTTCACAACTAAATCAAATCCTGCTATACATTTTGCACCGAACATTTTACTCTTTACTTGGAAATGTTATACATATTTTGGGGTGAGGCATGTTTTGAGCAGTTAGTGTAGTTTATAAGTAAAACATTTAGCTTTATTCCAAACTAAAATGCCAATTTTATTCCTTACATGCAACTTTTACCATTTTTTTTATATATTTTTGTATTCATATTTTATGATGAGTTTTACAAAGAAAATCCATGTAGATCAAATAAACCTATAGCCTAGTGAAACATTTGCTACAAAAGAAAATATACTACAAAATACACAATTATTATTTTCTTATTTTTACACTCTTGAAAAAATGTAACGTTTTAAAATGGTTTTCATAAACTATGCCACAAAATAACCATTTTGAGTTCCAAAAAGAACCTTTCAGTGAGCAGTTCTTAAAAGAACCATTTTTGTCTTAGTGTGAGTAACATTTTATGAATCTAAACTACAAAGAACCTTTTGCGCATTGAAATGTTCCATGGATGTTAAAGGTTCTTCATGGAACAATTGATGCCAATAAAGAAACTTGTTTCAGTACACTTTTAAAAGACATGTAGATAAAAGACAAATGTACTCAGAAATAGGTCACATGATGGAAAATTCAATTAAATGCTTTGCACATGTCATGTTATCATTAAAACAGCTACTGTTAGAAACCATAAATTAACAACTTAATGAAGTGGAAAGTCTTAAAGGGGTCATATGATGTCGTTAAAAAGAACATTCTTTTGTGTATTTGGTGTTTATGAAATGTGTTTATGCGGATTAAGGTAAAAAAAAAAAAACATTATTTTCCACAAAATGTAAATTTTTGTTGCTCCTCTATGCCCCGCCTTTATGAAACACGTCGATTTTTACAAAGCTCATGATTCTGAAAAGCGCCGTGTGCTCTGATTGGCCAGCTATCCAGTGCGTTGTCATTGGCCGAATTACAGTCAAGGCGTGGACCGAAAGTTACGCACTAATATACTGGATGATGCCCTGCAGGCCGGAAGCGAGGTGATCAAAAAACATGAAAAACCCATATAAACGAGACACGTGATCCAGTGGGGTCATAATTACGGATTATAATGACTTATTTTGTCTTTTTACGCGTTGCGTTGCATCGAGGCGCGTAAACATAAAACCATGTCTGCATATGTGATCGGAGAAATGACAAACAACAAGCCTTACTTTACACTGCCCAAAAAAAAATTGCTTTAACTATATAAAATATAAAAAAATCTTTAAATATAAAAAACTGTATTTGAGCCAGAACAGCCGGCATTGTAGTCTAATCTACCAGAATCAGGAAACAGTCCTCAATAAAATGTGCTGCACACATCTGAATATATTTGGGTTGAAGTGTTCTGGAACAATGTTGTAAAAAACTTAACCACTGATTTCTAGTCGTGTCCTCTTTTGGAAGGCCAAACATAGTATTTTCGCTTTCACAACGAAACACGCGGCAACCACATGTGATGACCCGGGCTGGACTCTGCTTGGCCACGGTGAAAGCCGATCCGGCGATCACAGCGCAAAGTTGATGTATTTCAACCAGCACGGATCAGCTCCAGACATGACGAAGCAGATATCGTCCTCTTTGGAAGACCAAACAAATTAGTTTCGCTTTCACAACGAAACACGCAGTGCCTTTACGACATGGCGGCGGCAGCAATACTACAGTGAGATTAAAAGTTATGCCTTCTTTCTTTGCGCATACATTTGTGCGGTGTTATGCAAATCTTCCCACATTAGTGACATAGATATGTGGAGGCGTGTTAAACGAGCCATTTTAGGTAGGTGTGGCTGACTCTTAATAACTTTTATAAAGAATATCTCTTTAAATTTAAGATTTTAGTCTTTGCAACTTCGCAGATATTTGCGGCTCCAACACCCTTTTGTGAGAAGAAGTGTCTTTGTTTTTCAGCTTGAGCCCGATTGCAGTGGCAAACAGCACTTTTATACGGCAGCTAGTGGATCTGTTTAAAAAATTGGCTGACTTGATAAAGCATTGCACAGCAAAGCCGGGCGCGCTCCAGCTCTTCCCCCAGGTTAAATGTAATGATATGCTATTCAGCGGAATTACAGCCATGCTGTCAGGAAGAGAGACAGGAACAGGGCAGCGAGGGAGAGAGAGAGAGGGAGAAGATACAGCGAGAGAGCCTTCGGCATAGTTCTCAGAATGTGACTTTAATGGTGTTGCAGCATGGTAAAACAAACCCAGGCCTCTTTTCCCCATGTTTTCCCATCATGCATTGCTCTGCAGCTACGAATGGCAAATTACAACACACAACAGTGTAACGTCATGTATAAATAGATATTTCGGTAACACTTTATTTTAAGGTTTCCTTGTTACAGATGTTACATGTACTTACTAATTTGAACAACAAATTGTGAATAACAGGCAAGTAACCCTAAACCAAACCCTAAGCCAAACCCTAATCCTAACCCTAACCTTATAGTAAGTACATGTTGTTAATTAATATTAATCAGTACTTAAATGCATAATTACACTGTAAGAGGGACACCTTAAAATAAAGTGTAACTGATAGTACCATTGATTTCCTCGTATGCATTGATTATGGATAAAGAGTTAATAAGTAGCCTACCTTAGGTAATAAATACAAATGAACATCATCTGCCTAATTGAAACTGAATGCATCATTTATGAATCTCAAAGTGTCCTTAGGCTGGATGGCCAACTTTGAAAAATAATTAAAATAAATAAATAAAAAAAAATACAAAGAATTAGCATCTGCCAGGGTCCCCTAGTGCTGTTAGGATACCGTGAGTGTCAATTAGAAATAAACTAGGCTTATTTATCTCATTAGCATTATAGGTAGATATGTCAATCACCTATATAGTGTACTTTAAACTTTATTTAGTATTATTTTTTTAAATGGACAATGACATGTAAAACATAAACTATTTTATGTGTACATACAGCTTTAGAGCTGTAAAAATCTTTAAAAATGTCTGTCCGTTTAGAATATAGGACTGGCCCGAGCCGGAACCTAGGCCAGAACAGAGGTAAACAAGTTATGCTCACACAAAATAAAGCCTTCGTCCAACAGGTGTTCAGCAAATGGCGAGCCCTTTGTACAAGACTAGAAATTGAATTGCAAATGCAATAGCATTAAATTTAGATGGAACTTTATTAATGTAATTTGCAGTTTTTAGAGGGTGAGAAATTATCAATGAGACCTCAAGAAGTAATAGGGTATGAGACAGTTGTCAAGCTTATAGTTGTACAGATTAACATTCTCGACGTTAATTTGTGTATGTGATCTCTACAAAGGTGCGAGTTTGGGCAGTAAGTCAGTAGTATAAATGCACACGACATAAAACCGACTAAAAATAACATATCAAAACAAATATTTTATATTTGAAATACAATAAATCATGAATCAATCTATTTAACCTTAAAGTATTGTAATGTACATACCTTCATTCAATATGTAGTCTTAAGGTCTAGCAAAATACATCACCACAAACTTTGGCAAACTTTGATTGTGGAAGGGCGCCACAAATTCCGATTTTAAAATACCAAAGAAATAAGTTCTGCTCTTGACTGAATATGTTTCATAACTTTAATGGTAAGCATTTATCTGTATTAAATTTTTACAATGAAGACTACATAAACTAAAGTAATAAAATGTAAAATAACACATCCAGTGTTAATTTACATTTGATTACTTTAATTTCTGAAGTATTTCTTAACTGAATAAAAACTTAACCTGAAAAACTTAAGTTTAATAGCTCTCTTTATTCTATTGCATTATTTGCGGGTTTGACCAAAGTTTTTTATGGATTTGTTCTGATTTATATTGACTTTTTACTTGGTTTATGAAAAAATCTAAATTTTGCCTGGAGGAAGAGGAAAAGAGATTTTGTTTGTATATGCTGTCAGTTATAGTTCTTAGAAAAGAAATGGAAAGGCAGACCACAACGACAAATTGGAAATCGGGAATTGGAAAAAAAAATGCACCGGTGCGTTGCATCTCTAAAATAAATAAATATTTACTCTACAAAATCCACTCTATGAATATTGAATACTAATGAAGCATCAGTTTCAGTTGGTTTATCATCTCATGGACATCTGCTCCGTAAATACAACAACATGACTACTGTGAAAAGTGCTTTAGGAGACCAGTCTACAAAGAAACAACATATTGAATAAGCATGGTAGAGTAAATTGCCCAGTCTGTCTTTGAACAACTTGTAAAGCATATTTAGAAATGATTAATGACTCCTTAATGGTTGTGTGATCTGTAAAATACGAGCTTCTGGTACATATATGGGGCTGGACAATTATGCCAGAAATCAAAATGGATCAAGTTCCTTTAAATCTATGAGATATGAGCATTATCTATGAATTATCTATGAGATCATTCTAATTTACTATTTCAAAATCACTGAAACAGGTGCATACAAAAATATCTGCATACAAAACATTAGATAAAAAAAGAGAAATTTATTCATTCTGTTACTGCCATTAAAAGTATTTGCATTTTTATTAACACAGGAGCCATTTCATCTGTAGTACATCTTTAGAAACCGACTTATATTTATATACATGTATGCATGAATGGGCATTATGTAAATTGTGTGTATATGTGTGCTTGTGCGTTTGGACATGTGATCCACATCACAGCCAGGGAAGAGGACGCACTATATACTCCGTCTCAGGTGTTAGTGCTGTATATAGCACAGCAAACAGGTTAAATCAGGTCACTAGTGTGATGAGCAGATTTGTGTGCTCACAGCATTTCTGTCAACTTTGTCTGTCAAACGAAGAAGTATATATGTGTACAATAATAAGCTGTTCCAAAAGGTAACTCGATGTAAATACATTAACATTCATTTATTAGTATAATCATGTGCACTGTAAAAAGTCATTAGTTGAACTTACTTGCAAAACCTGTGGAAACTGATTGCCTCAAATTTCTCAAGCAAATTAGTTTATCATTTTTGAGTTAATAAAACTTACTGTCAAGTCAAGTCAAGTCACCTTTATTTATATAGCGCTTTTAACAATACAGATTGTGACAAAGCAACTGAACAGCATTAATTAGGAAAATAGTTTGTCAGTAATGCAAAATGACAATAGTAAACAATAATTTTTCAGTTAAAGACAGTTCATAATTCAATTCAGTGATGTCATCAACCAGCTCAGTTCAGTTTAAATAGTATATTTGCAATCAAGTCAACGATATCGCTGGAAATTAAGTGTCCCAAACTAAGCAAGCCAGAGGCGACAGCGCCAAGGAACCAAAACTCCATCGGTGACAAAGGGGCACAAACTTGGGAGAAGAAAGAAACAGGCTCAGTAGGGTGGGGGCCAGTTATCCTCTGACAGACAGTTTCCGTCGGACAAAGTTACGTAACTTGTTAGGTAATTGGGTATATGTTAGATGTCAGAAAAGTTGAGTGTTGCTAACAGATTGTTGCACAACGGAATAGTGGAATTATTGTTTAAAAACAATGTCTATTAAAGGTCCATTATTTATTAGGCATGTACAAATCAACAATTAACACTGTAAGAAAAGTGCCATACTGCACAAGGAAACAAATAGAAAAAAAAAAAACAAAACATCAAAATACTTTTAGGACCTTGCTAAATCTAGGTATTTACCTATTTCTAAATCAATAATGATCAATCATGACCAATTACACTGAAAAATGCTCCATCACGCAACAATGACATCTTTCTACATCAGAAGATTTTTCAGAGATTGCATTCTAGGTTCAGCCACTGAATGAAATCAAAGGTGTACTTCAGTACTGGAGGATAATATAATTTCATAGCATAAATTCAAGTCCAAAGATCAGGCATATCTTGGGGAGGATTTTCCAAATCATCCAATACAATTGTACCTTCCAAAAATTATTGCAGTAGATGTGGCATTAAAAGCAGTGAGTTAGGTATGGCTCTAGAGTCCTCAGCTCAGGGATCACGGTCAATAGGCTGACTGACATCTCTTCTTCATCATAGTCCTAGAAACAAGAATACATTATGACAAAAATAAGTAATTACATTTTAAGAGTACATATTTAGGTTAAACATTTGCAAACAAATTAATATCTGTGCGTTATGTTTAGATATAAAGGCCTTTTCAAACTGTGCACAGCAGTGGATCCCAGATAAAAAAATAAAATACATTCAATCTGTTGTACAAAAAGACTAGACAAACTGAACAGTATGCCAGCTATACAAGAATCTATTCCGAAACTGCTGCTTTGACATTTGAAAATTCTAAAAAAAAAACTAAAAAAAAACAACAACAGCATTTTGGTACAATACTGACATATATTCGCTTTTGTGTGATTTCTAAGACTGCAACAAACATTGATCAAGAGAAGCACCCTCATAGGCCAGTTGGAAAAGAGTTGGTTTAAGTCTCTCATGCACGCATATATTGTAGACCCTTTGTTGTTTTGTTATCTTGCTTATCGATATCCTATTTCTTAGCAAACCCTACTGTTTTGATTTTTCTTATTGCTAACTTACTTACATTTTTTTTTCTGTCTTTCCTTTCTGACTCTTTCTCTCTTGTGTGGTTTTTCATTTCACTCTATTATTATGTCAGGACACCTTGTTCTAATTTCTTTCGTCACCATTTTCGACTCTATTTAAAAAAGGGGGTTTTCCACCCAAAAATGAACATCTGTCATTAAAGGATCGTATTAGGCGTTCCAATACCAGTAGAGACTTCATCCATCTTCGGAACACAAATATAGATAGTTGGATGAAATTGAGAAGGTTGTAACAAGGCCCAGTGCATGCGGGTTCTCCGTCAGTAACGGCGGCTCCTGCGTCAGCGCCATCACATGAATGCGTTGTGGTCTGAGAGTGACGATGTCCGTCCTTCTTTCGGGTCTTGAACGTGGTAGATCGTTGACTGTCTATGCAGAAAGCTCTGGATCTCCTCAGAAAGATCGTAAATTTGTGTTCCGAAAATGACAAAAGGGCTAATAGTTTGGAAGGAATGGGTGTGACGTCATTTAATGACAGAAATTCATTTTGAGTGAACAAACCTAAAGAGTTTGTTTGATCTTTCAACTCTGTTCTTGGGATCACATTCCCTTCCTTTTCCTTAGAAGTTTGTTCTCACTTTTTTATTCCTTTCAGATCTAATTGTCTGTGTCCTGATTTTTATCTTGCCAGGTCTCAAGAATGTCGCATAAACTAAATAACCCAGATAAAAGACAAATTTATTACACAACATGCGAAAATCAGTAGTCCTTTTCAAGGAAGAGTGGAAGGGGGCGTGGAGAACTGCTGTCACGCCCATTGATGTCGATGTCTCTACCACTTATTAAAACAACATCATTATTTTAATATCACTCACAGCACAGCATTAAGCATAACTCGATGAAGAGGTACTATTCTGAGCCGGGGGGTTTCACAAAATGCAAGTAGATTTTTCATTCAGCACACCTAGTGAATACGCAGCACTATGTGGAAAACCGGAATTGGAGAATTTTCATATTCCATTGCTTCCATATTTTAATATGTTTTTCAGCAGTTGAGCTCTCTTTTCACTAATTAAACAAGTATAACTTCCACTTCCACTGCATGATTTTAAGTCCCCAAAAAAAGAGCACATATATTATGACAAGAAAATGGTTATAATTAGTGCCGTGCATTGACGCACATTTAAAAACTATTTTAAGTGAAGTTTCTACTCCAAATAATTTTCTTAAATGTAAACATTTAAACAGTGGTTGTGATGATAACTAGTTTTCATGACATTTGTTCGAACATTAAATGCTGAAAAACGGATTACATAAGACATGATACATTTCATTAAGGTGTACTGTATCGCTCAACATACTTTATGATGCTTACTCACATTTATTTCATGTTATAACTAGCAGTAAAGAGGAAGATCAATGCTTGCAATCTAGCTTGTAAGCAGGGCTAGCTAGTACGCTAACTGACTGGTTACAGTAATGCTGTTCAGTCTAAAAAACAATAAAATGGCGCTTTTAATTTTCCCTCAAAACAAATAGCAACATGTGCCAATATAGTTTATAAGTAGATCACAAAAAATTATAATCTTGCCCAGCCATTCAAACACGATCTGACTCTGATGCAGTTCGTTGTCTTCTTATGGTGATGTTTTGTTTAAACCAACCTTCCGCCACCTACTGGTCTAGAGTTATTAGAGTACATAGTGGGATTTAATCCAACAAACTAGATGCTCTTAAGTACTGTTTACTAAAGTTGTTTAGTTTAACTATTGCATCCACCTGAAAGTTCACATAACACAGTGTAATTAAGTAAATTCAACAAATTTGTAAAAATCAGTTATGTTTACTCGCTTTTCTTAAGTAGATTCAGTGATTACTTTTTACAGTGTGCTGATTTGTGATATATATGTGAAAAATTGGATCATATCTGCTTTCACATAAAAGAATAACGACCGCCCTTTTTCAAACCTGTAAACATCTGCAGGAAAACATACTTTTTGTACAAGGTCATTTATTAATCCCAAAACTCTTCTACAGCAGCCTATAAATCCTACAGACTATGTACAGCAGCGAAAGGGGTTAGTAGGAAAGAAAACTTTATGCAATTTCAAAAGGGAAAAAAAATTATCATCAGTCAGTAAATGGCACAGAGTTACTTGTATTGTGTGAGGAATAGGGATGCAACGATTATAGATTTTGTTGGTACGATTATTGTCTGAGGAATAATCACGGTTTTACGATTATGACGATTATTATGCATTTATTCACTTCCCAACAATGTACAATTGTTGTAGTATAAACAATTTATACTAATGTATAAAATCACATGAACAATCTTTAGATAATAAAGTGTTATTTATTTATAACACAGTAAGCAATAATACAGCACAAAATAATAATAAAAAACACAAACAAAATCCATCTCTCCCATTGGAATTAAAAAAAAAGGTGACCTCTGCTCTGTAAACATCCATGACAGTATTCCTCTTTTGAAAATAACAAATGGAAATAGATCACAAAAGTATTTAATGTTTTCAGTTTGTACATTCTTTACATTTCTTTTGGACCTGGGGTAGAGAATTTGGAAACATGGTAAAACAAAAATCTTGTTGGTTTTTACTTATGAATAATACTACAACAGGGATAGTAAATAACAAAGTTAATGAAGTAGCCTATTATTAATATAAGACTAATATTAACTTTATTTACCCCCCAGGGTAAACTGTTACTAATGAGGACACTAACGGACTATTGTAACAACTGCTCATCCACTATCGTCTTCATTTGAATAACTTGATAAGAATTCATATGAGTTCTGTTGGCCGTGAGAAAGTCATGTAGCTTATTTGGTTTGGAGGACGGAGATCCGCTGCGCCGTGTACAAAACTCAGGCGGACACAAAATTCTTGAGAAGCTGCCTCGTGATTTATAATAAAATAGATTAAATAGTAGGAGACACGACACAGACGAGGAGGTAGGCTAATGTACACAGGCAAACTGTCACCTCTCTCTTCTCTTTCTCTTCGAAAATATAATTCAAGGCTAATGTTCTAATATTCACTCTGTGATTTTACCGAGAATATTAATATCGTTCGATCTGAAGCGGCAAGAAGGCTGAGCTAATGAGCTGTAGCGTCGCGTCAGGTGGTCGACCTTCACGTCGTGTAGTTCAAAGCCAATGTACAGTAGCTGCATATTCCTATGATTGCTCTTTAGCAGCAGTTGTACAGCAAATATTTAAAGACAACCATGGTCATTATTGGTTGTACCCAAAGGTCCCACACTATCCTTTAGACAGGGACATTCTCTGGTGGAAATAAAGTGCTTCGATGTTTGGTCCTTCATGTCCAGTCCTTTAATGCATGTAGTAGCCTCCGTCGGCCTTGTAAGCAAATTTAAGCTGGTGTCAACCGCTAGTGAACTGTTTCGTTCGCCGCAAGCTGGCAACAGTTCCGTTCTGTGTAACCAGAAACCTCGGTTTAGCGTGGAACCTTAGATTAATTAAGCCGTGAAGTTTCAAAGCTGGTAATCGCGAAAACCGGTTAAGCGCTGCATCCTAGGAGGAATATATTCATTCTATTTTAAATAGTAATAACTTCACGCTACGTACGGTGAGATATAACGCCGAAGAAGATGAGATGAAGCAAACAGTCTTTAATAATCACAGGAAGGTGATAAAGGGTGGACAGCAGGATGCACACTCTAGGGATCACAAAATGGTCCAGGGGGCTCAAAATTCGCTGTGTGCAGCTGGATGTTGGGACTTCCTGACTGGGAACGACCTCAGTCTTGTCGGGTCGGCAGAACACACCAGCACCATCACACTGGACACAGGGGCCCCCCAAGGAGGTGTGCTGCAGCCCCCTCATCTCACACTGATGAACCAAGACTGCACAACGCCACAACCAAACTCAACTAGCTTTAAGTTGCGCGGATGCAACATCGACTGTAGTGAGTTCATAGAACCGAGAGAGACAAACACTAAAGGAGCGAGGGAGCGCTGCCGGGGTGGGCAGTGACAAAATCTCTATCTGAAGGTGGAGACGCACGAAGGAGATTGTGTGACTCAGGAGAGTGTGCGCACTCAGCAGCTCCTATGAAAGTCAATGGTGTGATTTGGAGAGAGTGAGCCAAGCACAAGTTCCTGGGTTTGCACATCACAGAGGATCTCTCCTGGGTTGACAACACCGCAGCACTGGCCAAGAAAGCACAGCAGCGTCTCTACTTCCTCCGCAAACTGAGACGAGCCAGAGCCCCGGCCCCCATCATGAGCACCATCTACAGAGGCACCATCGAGAGCATCCAGACCAGCTGCATCACTGTGTGGTATGACGCCTGCAACGCGTCCTGCCGCAAGACACTTCAAAGCATAGTGAGAGCAGCTGAGAAGATCATTAGTGCCTCTCTCCCCTCCCTTCAGGACATCTACAACACCCGTCTCAGAGCGCACAGCCTCGAATGCAGGTGAATCCCACCCATCCGAACACCGCTTCTTCAGTCTGCGGCAAGTCAGGGAGGGAGGACTGCGGAGTCTCCAGGACCAGACCAGGCAGAATGAAGGACAGCTTCATCACAGGCTGTCAGAGTGAACTCGCCTCCGACCTTTGCCCCCCCCTCCAATCGTTGACCACGCACGAAACTGAACCCTGCATCTGATGGACTCTCCCATCCAAAATACACACACACCCTGTCACTTAAGCAGTCTGCAATAAGACTTTGCACTACAAATCTTTTTTTTGGCCAAACAGCCACATATCTGTCCACGTGTTACTTTTACTGGTGTGCACTATACCTCCATATGCCTTGTGGCTTTCAAATATTTGTACATTACCTCTATTTGGAGCTTGGTATAGTGTCTTTTGTATTGGTATAGTTGTATTTTGTATTTAATCTGTATTTATGTATTGTACACCAGGGTTGAGAGAAAGCAATTTCAATTCTCGTCGGGTATGTGCTGTACATGTGGAAGAATTGACAATAAAGCAGACTTGACTTGACTTGACTTGAGGATAGTAGGGACAAACACAGACTCCACAGACTAGGGCTTAAATACCTGGAATGACGAGGACAATTACCAAAACAATCCTGAACCAAATGACACAATCAAACATGAGGGAAAACTAGGTCATGGAGCACATGAGGGATGAAAACACAACAAAAACAGTCCAGGGGTGTGACAAATTAATGTTATTTAAACAAAACGCATTACTTTTTTTTTGTCAATATTCAGCCTTTCAAAGTTTGATGCTTTTCTTCTATGGTCGTGACTCCAAGGACTTCATAGCTAAAAGTAGTCAGATAAGTAGTCAGTTTTGTCAGAGTAGGTCATTGAAACAAATTAATACAGTGCGAGATAAATGTTTTCTTTAAGGCCGAGTACAAAAGTTATGATTAATTTAGCACAACCTTTGAGAGCTGACAGCACTAATGTCAAAGACTAACATTGCGCTGGCCTTTTGCTTTGCACCATGCAGTCATTTTAACTAATATATTAGCCACACAGCAAGATCTTCATTTGCGTCACTGTGAAACCCCTTGACATTTGTAATGATTTCTCTCACTTTCTCCACTAACCTACATTCGAAAATTAAAAACCTATAATTATCTTCAATTAACGAGTTGAGAGTAATCAGTGATTAAGGGAATAAAGTGAAGGGGTGGGGGGGACTATTTTCATTATAATTTCGCTCTCCTTTTCTTAACTTTCACCTTTTATCTTAGCTGGTGTCGGTATGGTACAACATTTTTAATTAACCTTGTAAGTGCGTGTTTGAGTGTTTCCTCTCTCTGGTGGCCAGAGCTGTCTGTAAACCTCATTACAAAACGGGTCCTCTTCTGAGGTATGATGGGACTGGTGACAGTTGTGTCCACTGAGCATTCATTACATAGCCGCTGGGTGACCACGAATCGACTATGCCAGCTCAAAGTAGAATGAGCGGAGCAGCAGTGTAGCAAGCAGTCCCTCAGATTTTGAAAGAGAGTGTGCTGAGACACATGCAAGTTAACTTTTCAGGGAAAAAAAGGGGAAAAAAAGAAAAATCGTTGGGGCAGCTATCAGAACTTCAAATGGCACTTTGACATGACTTAGTTGTCAACATTAAATCTGTATGCATTTTTTTCTCTTTATTGACATGGTTTTTAATGTTCAATATTATGTGATCCGTCTTTACCACACTGAAAGAGAAAAAAAAAATCTTAGGAAAACAGATTATTATACAGACAGTTCTCTTACCCTAAAACACAAAACAATGTGTAATTCATGACAGGAGTAAAACATCTGTGAAAAATCAATATGGAAAATTCCTTATTAACACAGACTGGGTCATTACTTCTTTTAATTTCATGTTTTTTTTTTTTAATAAATGTATTATGCTCAATTAAGGCTGCATTTATTTGATCAAAATACAATGTATTGTTTTTTAATATTGTGAAATCTTATTAAAATTTTAAATAACTGTATATGTTTTGATACATTTTAATGTAGTTTATGCCAGGAATGCAATGCCTAAATTCAGCAGCTTATTAGTGCCAGTTATAATGGCCACAGGATCAATACTGAAATAATTTCTAAAATGCTGATTTGCTGCTCAAAAAACATTTAGTATCATCAAATGCTGAAAAATGTTGCTGTGTGTATGTATGTGTATATATAATATATATATATATAGTATATGTATAATAAACCCCTATGCCACACAGAGACCTCAATACTTGGTATGTGAAACACAAAAAGAGAAGCAACTGTCGAAAAAGAAGAAAAAAAATTAAAAAGGAAAAAAAAAAACATTCTGAGATGTCAAGACAAAGTTATTTTAAGTCTCAACAAAGGAATAAAAAAAAAAGTGCAAATGGACAACATAATGCAAACACAGCAAGTAATTATTTCCCAGTAAGTGTTGGAAAGGCAGTGTATGTTCCTACAGGAAGTGCTACTAAATAATAATTTGTTTTTTGCTAATATTAAATGAAAATCATTACGTTTTTCGTGCTACATCTGAAACTGAATGTATCGTAAATGGAAATCTCCACTGAGATGCATTATCTGAAAGCTGCAAGAAAAACTGATTAGCAATTACATCAAGTAAATGTATTGTTATTTTGTTTAGCATAAGTTACATATTCAAGAATATTTTTTTATAACAAAGAAAAGAATAAGTACCGCATAAAAAAAACTATACATCTAAACATTGACTCTTTTTCAGTCCAGAGCACAGCGTGTGATACAGGAGCCATTCTTCTGCAGGTGCTTCATGTGTGCTGAGGATTAGTGAATGGAGGCTGAAAAGGTCATGCACCCTTCCTGGCATTTCTGAGTCAGCCCAGATCCAGTAAGCTCAGATGCAATAACCTGCAGTGTTAAATGCTCAGCCCCAAAGTCTTCTAAGAAAGAAGACCCCCCCCACCACACACACAAAGTGCCCACTGGAGTGCAATATTGTGACAATCTCATAACCGTTTCTCAGATCCCGACCAAAACTGCAACACGATAACCGACCTCCATTTGAGTGCACAGACTTCTTATAGACTCACTCCTTAGCAGTCTACCAAAGCCTGTCAGATTTAGTTAGCGTTATTTACAAACAACATTCATATGGAGCAATGCCTCTCAGAGTAAGTTGAGGGGGGAAGGGGTAGAAGGAGAAAGGCGAAAAACGTGTATTTATTATTAAAGCATTGCTGCAACGGTTACTATATGATCATAAACTTATTCTGGAAATGAATGTTATATTGACCAGAGGGCTTTCAAAATTGCATTTGGCTTGTGACAAAAAGACTTTAAACATGTATTTGTATAAATATTAATTCGCAAGCTCAAAGCACAAGCAAACGAGTGTATGTTGGTTCTGCCATGAAAGCACAAAATAGAGACTAAGCAAGGGTGTTTGCGGGGTCAGCTCAATAAAAGCAAAATCAAATAAAAAATAATAAATTATAAAATGTTCATAACGGACAGTTTCAAGAAAGAGTGAGGGAAGACAGTCGGCTGCACGTTAATCAAATGCGTTTGTAATGCGCATTTGTTAGTAAAGCCGGGTATGTAATCAGCAGGGAAATCACTTCAAGACCGACCGGCTTTCAGAGATAGAAGCAGGCATTTACTAGAAATGAGTCATAGTTCACTGACTCAAGTTACGCAAATTAAAAAAAAAAAAAAAAAAATAAAAAATGTTTTACGCGATTATGCATCGAAAAAGAAATGTTCGCGCTAATGCCAGCGTTTGCATGCTCTCAGTGCACTACGGCTCTGTGAAGGTAAATGCGGCTCCATCTGAAGCATGTGAAAATACCAACATTTATAACTTATGTTTACTCCAACTCACTCATAACGTCGTCGACGTGGTTTGCAATAAATCTTCTGTGAGAGATGTGGCTTGTTAACAGAATAAGGCACGCAAAATTTCATACATTTAAGCAGTGTGATACAGGCATTGTTTTATAAATATACTTATTGAATAAAAATTATAATAATAAGAACTCCGATAAACTGTATATGCATAGTCGTCTGTTCTTGAGTCATCGGTTGACTCATCCCCCCCAAGCCCCGAGTTAAAAATCTTCTGTTTATTCAGCTACGGCTATAGGCATTTCCTGGGTTTCTTCTGCGAGGTGTTTTTGGAGTTTCAGCGCGAGAGCGTCCTCTGGCCTTTGGATGGAGATTTACTGCTGATCACAGAACTGTGCTTCACTGAAAGATACGCATGCCAATCGCAGATTCTGTCGAATCGATTTCGATTTATCGTGCAGCCCTAGAAGACAGTGTCTGTAAATCTTATTTTAGTGATATAAAAATGTTCTTTTAAAAACATTAACATGAGGAGATTTGGATGTGACATGGTTTTAACAAATACTATTACAGCATTGTTTGCTTATTATTAGTAAAATGCTGATATTACACAAACAACTATTGGAACAAAAAAATAACACAGAAGGGGGCTTTGCCTCTTTCCACCACACACCAGTACAAAGATAAGTTTGAAATTCTAGCTGTGTGATCGCTGCATGTTCAAAAATACCATGTTGTGAATGCTGATCCGCATAAGGGTTGAACAACAGAATGAGGGAATCCTAGTCTCGGTGTCTTTATTTGAGAATGTTGACTCTAGTAACACTTTGTGTAGCAACATCAGTGCTGCGTAATTTTGGTCATATTCTGATATACATATATAGTCACATAAATGTGATTAGCATGGGCAAGATATATTTTGGTTACAAGACATGTAACCAACACAGTGTAGTTCCTTTAAAAATGTAATCAGAAACCTGGTTCACATAAACAGCTTATTTAGAAAGTCCTTCAGAATATTACTTAACAGAATAATAATTTGTATCAGTGCAATCATTTATATATGCACACACGTTTTGGTTTATTATGTATATGCGTATAATATTCCAACAGGTTCTGAAAAATAAAGGCTTACCCAAAACATGGACCTTAATCAGAAAAGGTGCATTAGAACATGGTCCCAGAGTAGGATCTTTAGAAAGATAAAATAGGCTGAATATGGCTGAACAACCACTGGAAAAACAGTTTCACAATTCACGCGACAACTGATACATTACAGGCCTGTGCTACTTAAGATGGTATAATGTATAAAAGATTGTGAAAGTGCTTCCCTTAGTACTCTCTTTTAGCTCTGAAGGGAAAGTTTACTCCATGTGTGCCTTGCACAAAGTCCTGAGTTATGCAAGACAATATGAATCATGCAACAATGCTTTCAGCCCAAGAGCTACAGCTCTGAGAACAGGGGCAGTGACATCAGTAATGAACCCAGACACAACGACACACTCACAGAGACACAGCCATTGCAGCCAACCTAAAATTACCACCAATTTTAGAGTTTGCATGCATGTTTGGGACTTTTGAAACATATTAAATTGTGATATTTACCAAAATGACAATGTGGATGATTCAGGTGGGGATTTCATTGCATTAGAAAACAAAATAAAAAAAGGATAGCAGCACAAAATAAATAAATATTAAATGATTAATTAAATAATTAAATGATTATTATTTATTATTATTATTATTAAAAATAACAACCGCAATGCATAGAATTGTTTTTTTACCAAAACATTGCAAACTGAATTAACACCATTTCAGTAATTAAATTTGGGTAACATGCACTGGTCTGATGTTCCAGGGTTTGTTGTGTCAATCAGTGTGAGTACTAAAACTCTTAAACACTATGGGTAGAAGAAAGTTATTATACGGGCAATAAATTGCATCTTAATATAGCAGACAAACATATTTTATACATGACTGAATATGTAGCAATATTTGTTTGGTTACAAGTGAAGTGTCCATACAGCGACCTATGTTTACCAGTTGTGTATACAAAATAGATGCTGACAGTCAAAACGCAACTGTTTTTTTGCCGTTTCGGCCAAATATTTTTGGTTGCCAAAAGATGGTACATCACAAAGTAATTAAATTAATTAATTAATTAATTAATTAATTAAAATATATAGGGGATGCCCCGATACCCCTTTTTCCAGTACTCGCCCGATACCGATACTTTTATTTTTGGTACTTGCCGATACTTTTATTGCATTTGTAATTTTTTTTAAATATTAGGTACAGAAACCAAAAGGGTATGTATAATGTTATTTGGTTAACTTCATTTATCAAATAGATACAGTCAAACCAAAATTTATTCAGACACCTTCAACATTTCTCGTATTATCACAGTTTATTCGCTATAGTTGGTAATAAAATATGACAAGAACTCAGAGTTAAACTGTGTCAGAACAAATTCATCTTGATAATGTCAGATAACTTTGATAGAAAGGTATGTAATAGATTACAATCAACCAAAAATTAGACATCTGTTAGTATGACAGTATTTACACAATTATGAATACTTTGTCGGGCAACCCTTAGCATTAATGACAGCCTGTAGTCTCCTGGGCATGCTGTCATCCAGCTTCATGCAAACCTCAACTTCAGTTTTTTTTCCCAGACTCGGTCTGAATAATTTTTGGACCCAAATTTGGATCAGTTTTACTGGTAGTCCACTGTATGAGAATTTTTGGGTAGGATTTTGTCACACGTTACTTTATTTTGCTATCCTCACTTACATAAATGAACTAGTGTCCTGCACCCACTAGTAAAAAAATATCAAAAATTATATCTGGTCTCTGAATAATTTTTGGTTTGACTATATCCTTCGGTTATTTTCACACTTAATTATGCCCATTAAAATGTATTTTACAAGTTTTTGTTACTTTCACTGTTCATTTTTGTGCTCTATGGTACATCATCTTTAATTTAATAGCATTATGCAGCTGCTTAGTACTGTAATCACGCGCTTTACTGTAATAATGCAGGGAACCACTCGTTATAAATCTCCTCTGATATTTTCAGAAATATAAGTCGCGTTTTTTCATCTGAAACGTGCTGCGATTTATATTCCAAAGCCACTCATATAATGCAGAAACACTCAAGCAAGCAAAACACGCACAACGCGTGCACGTATTTGTACTGATGCAGAATAGTACAGCATTTCACACAGGCTGCTAGATTCACTTTCGCTAGAAAGTCGTGTATGCTTAAGGTTGAAAATAAATTATTTTTTATAGTGAATGCCCCTATGAATGGTTTTAATTTTACGATTTCGTTTTAATTCAAATGATGCGTGCTAAGTGAGCGAACATCAAAGATCACACAACAGAAGTGCGCTCTCTCTCTCTCTCTGTCTCTCTCCCTACCGTTAAGTAACTTGTGCATTGTTTTACTTACTTGTTTTTGACATATCCGACCGAACTACAAACTTTCCAGTAATGTCTGTGAGAAAGGACAAACTCGCGCATCTGCACCGCCGCACATTCAATCCACTCAGCGTGCTTTGTTTATCAGCTCGGGCACATCAGCTATACAGGCGTTAATACTGAATGTTCAACATTATATAATTGCCATACAATATACTTCGTAGAGCATCCATAATCCCTTTATGACTGTCCTAGTTTCAGTGTTTCTGGTTTGAATTAGGCGTTATCACAGCTGTGTGGTATCGGAGCTGTTTGGTATCGGGCATTTGAACGAGTACAGGAGCTCAGTATCGGGCCAGTATCGTATCGGTGCATCCCTAAAATATATCGGTATCGGTGCATCCCTAAAATATATAATAAAATACATACTGTGTTTTTAAAACATTTTAATTCTGTAAACTGATTAAAATGATATTCATAAGAGTTTATGATGCCTGATGCCTGTCAGATGCCTGAATACTATATGCTAATCTTGATAGTCGTGACAGTTTTAAAAGTGTTGAAAATATATTTATCACTGAGATGTTTGGAGCATGGGTATTTAACAAAAGCTGGCTGTCTATGCATTTTAGACAAAACACAATTTTTTTTAATCAGTGCTACACGGAAAACAAAGAAAATGGGCTGTGACGAAAAAGGTAGGAAAACTTCAACATCAACACCCAGGATGCAATGGGGTCAATCGCATTATCCATTAGCGGGGACACAAATATGTTTAAGTACACTCTGTAGTTTTCATAAAAGCCCTGGATCTGTCAAAAGTCTGCCAGATGGCACATTTTACTCCACATGAAAGACTTTTGCTAACAAATCTCGGTGCATGTAACACAGAAAAATAATACCGATTACTAATTTACATATACTATCAACACTATAACAATACAAAGCTGATTGAAAATCTGCAAACTTAGTAAATGGACACATTATGCTAGAAAACTGGGGGGCAGGCAACATGTTTAGGACAGATCCAGAGATGTCCACGCATAAACAATATCCCATTATCAGAAATGTGAAACAGAGAGATAGTAGGAAAAAGACACAGAGTTTCTGGGAGCTAACGCTGCAGGCAATGCCTGCAGGGCAAAAGGTTTGAAGACTGCGAGTTAGTCTCCTAGAAACAAATGCATACAAACACATGCACGCACACAATCACACAACACACACACATACACACAGAGGGAAAGCATACCCACATGAATTGAATGTATTTAAGCAGCTTGTATACAATACATTGAGTAATAATGTATACACACATGCACTCCAACTTTTTAAAGTCTCAAAACTCCATTTTAGCACAATGAATAATGAAGCGCACAGCCAAAATGCAGCAATTAGCTCAGTCGATTTGCACCACACATCTGCGACAGACATGCTCTCCTCGGATATAAAATGCGCTTTTAGAAACTTTTACACTTCATGAAAATCCAATGCTTCACCGTGAGCACACTAAGGGGCAAAGACTCACAGTCAGCACAGCGCAGTGAGCACTTCCTCTTTAGAGAGAGAAAATGCATACGAGTGTGCATTTAATCTTTATAGCAATTGGCCAAAGCTCCACCTCTGCCTGTTTTCTGATGAACACTCACTTATTGTTTGAATTTTGTCTACGAACTGAAAAAGGATGCCATCTTGCATATTTTCTGATATTTATTTCTTTATTTATGTTTGCTGTTGGAAATAGCTTCACTGTTTAACAATGGCTCAGCATAATTGCACTGATAATGAACTTGTTTAGTGGACTGTTATACTGAGTATTTGCAAAATATTGCATATGGAAACGATAGCATTAAAAGCAGTTCCAGACTCTGAGTCGATGGGCACAGCAGCTTGTGCGCATATGAAGATATTTTTTGAACAACAATAAACATCGCTTTATATGTACTCTGTACTTTTCATCTAAACTGGGAACAATGATTGAACCCAGTAATATGAAGAAAAAAGTCAAAGCCAGAGTCAAATAGTGTACACACTATCTCAAAACGGCTTTTGAATGCAACCTACATAATAACAATAATAATGCATAAATCCTTTAAACTTGGTTAATATGATCAATTCACACCACATTTGTGTAAACAACTACATGCTAAATAAAATGTTTTCTTCATTTGATTTTCCCTATAGAAAAGCAGGCTAAGACTGCCACTGGTGACCAAAAAGAAAAAAGGCACAAACAAGACACTTGCTCAGACACATTGTACTGTAGCAGTTATGTGGTCATTGTGAATTTGAGTCCAACTTTTCTGTCCTCTCTACAAGAGTCCAAAACTAAAATAAGCTCAAAATACTATGGCAGCCTCTGCAGTCAGTATCTATACTCAACAGCAAGTCTCAGTGGCTGGAGAAGAAACTCCAGAGAAGAAACAAAGAAACAATCCTATTAATACTAAACGTATTAATGTATGTATGTATGTATGTATGTATGCTATTGTATGTATGTGCAGGGCTCGCAAAATCGCTAGCCCGACGTCCCGGGGCTATTGTGTTTTCCAGTCGGGCTACCAAAATGTATCACCACTCTGCCCGACGGGCTATGTTAAATGCAGATCTCCCGCAGGTCCTTAAAAACTCCTAAAGTGAGTTGTATCAAACTTAAGGCGTAAGTTTTAAATACGTTAAATGGTATAATAAATGTCTTAATTATAATTTCAAGAGACCTTACAGTTGGGGACGGAAAGACAAGAGTCGCGATACGGCTGGATTAAGGCAATGATGTCATTGAATAAATATGAGCGCTGCACGTTTCAAGTCAAAACGTGGCGCAGATGTCTTTATTTGAATTTATCTGAAGGGAACCGACTGTCCTCAGAAACCTGTCGTTGGCATTTTAATTTCATTTTACCTATAATTCCTGATAAAGCAGCGTTTATGAGCGCGGAGCTGCTTTGTGTACAGCCGTTACCGGGGAAACCGCAATATTTCAGCGCTCCTAAATTGAATCCTAAAATCTGATTTGCATTTTCAATATGCCTTTCTTTGTGATTATGGTCAGATCAATGCAAATATCAACTCGTGTTTTTACGCAGCAAACACATAGAGTTGTAAATGGAAAAATAATTTAATGTGCCTTCTAAAAATCTAAACGATTAAGACCGTAATATTTATACGTTTTAAATTGATGTTTATATGCTTGATTTATCCCTTTTCATAAAAATGGTCTAAAGGCTGAAATGCTGTTGTATAAGATTTTTGTTTTTGTGAAAACCTGTATCTGAACTGTAAATCATGTAATTTTATGGCTCAGCTCTGTATGTTACCACAGACATTGTCCAACCCCACTCATACAGTGTTAATTTTACTTGTGCAGCTCTTAAAATGGGTCATAAATTGCCTTAAACTTATTTTTAAAATCTGGTATGATACCCTGTAAATAGTGAATAAAATTTCCTTCCTTCATATTTGTTTGATATTGTGTATTGGAAAATATTTTTGATTGACCGTTGCATGTAGTACTTTAGCAGCCGCTTTTAATCCAACCACTACAAAGATGAAATAAAAGCGGTCAAAACCACCAAATATTAAGTGCTATAACAAGTCTCAGTTAGCATAATGCAGTACACGTAGCAAGGTGTGTGTATATATATTTATTATACACACACATAAACACACACACGCATATACATATACACACACACAAACAAAAACAAGTAGATGGAATAGAAAAAATTTTATAGAAAATATAAATATATAAAAAAAAGAAGAAGATAAATGTAGATAAAGTAGAATTAAAATAGAATAGAAAGTGCTAGAGTTAGAGGGTCAAATAAAGGTGGAACTAGGGATGCAACGATTATAGATTTTGTTGGTACGATTATTGTCTGAGGAATAATCACGGTTTTTTTTTTTTTACGATTATGACGATTATTATGCATTTATTCATTTCCCAACATTACTATGTATAAAATCACATGAACACTCTTTAGATAATAAAGTGTTATTTATTGCTGTCTTTAGAAACAGAAATAACACAGTAACCAGTAATACAGCACAAAATAATAATAATATTAATAAAGACAAACAAAAGTCCATCTCGCCCATTGGAATTAAAAAAACGTGACCTCTGCTCTATAAACATCCATGACAGTATTTCTCTTTTGAAAATAACAAATGGAAATAGATCGCAAAAGTATTTAATGTTTTCAGTTTGTACATTCTTTACATTTCTTTTGGACCTGGGTTAGAGAATTTGGAAACATGGTGAAAAAAAATATTGTTGGTTTTTACTTATGAATAATACTACAACAGGGATAGTAAATAACAAAGTTAATGAAGTAGCCTATTATTAATATACGACTAATATTAACTGTATTTGTCCCACAGGGGAAACTGTTACTAATGATGGAAATAAACTGAAATATTGTAATCAACTGTCATCCATACGTAGCCTATTCATTTTAATAATCTTTATAATAATTCATATGATTTTACATGTGGCCTGAGAAAATCATGTATATTATTTTGGTTTGTGAGATCGGAGATCGCGCTGCACATGTGTACAAACATTCAGGAGGACACAACTTCTTGAGAATGCTGCCCCGTGACTTTTATTAATAAAATAGATTAAATAGCCTACTGGAGAGACGCACAGACGCAGGTAGGCTAATTCACACAGGCAACTGTCACCTCTCTCTCTCTCTCTCTCTCGAATAATTAAAGTAGCTAAATGTTATAATTAATCCAAATAAATGTGATCTTACCGCACTACTTCATCTCTTTCTGATCTGAAGCGGGCATAATGCTGAGCTAACGAGCTGTAGCTTCACGTCAGGTGGTTCTTACCTTCACGTCGTGCATTAAAATAGTTCAATATACAGCTAGCCGTGCATTATCCCTTATTTATTTTGGCGCCTTGCAGCAGTTTTTTACAGCATATTTAATGACACCCTGTTCATTCTGGTGTACCCAAAGTGTTCCCACACTATCGACAGGCAGTTCTCCTGGTTGGAAATACCGCTTCGCTGTTGGTCCCTCTTTCCAAGTTCAGCTAATGCATGTAGTAGCCCGTGCCCTGATACTCACTCCATTAAGCTGTGCACAGCTAGTGTACTTTTTTCGTTTGGCCGCAAGCTGCAACAGTTCGCGTTTCCGTGTAACAGAAACACGTCGGTTTAGCGGAACTTTTGCATTAATTAAAACCGTCTGACGTTTTAAAGCGCGTTAATCGTGAAAACCGGTTACTCCGCTTCTCCCCTAGGTTGAACAGATGTTGTTTTTTTTAGTCGTTTCTTGAAGATGGTTAATGACTCAGCTGCTCGGATTGATTTGGCGTTCATTCCACCAGTAGGGAACAGTTAAGGTAAAAGTTTGTGAAAGTGATTTAGTGTCTCTTTGAGATGGCAAATATAATCATTCCCTCAGACCGCCAAGCTTCTAGAGGGCCTACATAACTCTGAAGTGGTTGAACGACTTCTGATTTTTTTGAAGTCGACTTTTATGTGATGAAATTCGAGTCGAAGTCGACTAGTCGCTGATGACATCCTTAATGAACAAATAAGTCTGGAGCTGTGACAAACACCTTGTGCACAGCTATGGCATATGACAGCGCTGCCCACGTGGCTGTTGCTCCTATAACAGCTTTTTATCAGTTCTTTTGTCTTTGGGTCGTTATGTTTCTCACAGATTTCTGCTCATTCTAAATCAGATACAGATAGAGTAGCACAGTAAAGATTGCATTCATATAAATGCATTAGTGATAGCGATTGCGTGTGTGAATGAATTCTACCTGGCAGCATCTCTCTACTAGTAGTGAAGCTGTGGAATTTAGTTAAGAAATATATTCTTGAATTTTTCAGTTTCTAAGCTATTTTATTGAGAAATCTCAGAACAGTGTTGACAATACATTTCCGCGCTGAATGATTGTGCGAGTGATTTACGAGCTACTGTCTGTAGCCTATGTGTGTGCGTTACAGTGCAGCTGCACATTAGATTAGAACAGCGGTTAACTTACCTGTACAATAAGCTGTTTAAACGTGCATTCTCCCGTTCAATTTCAAGCATCCATTAATATATCACTTTCTTGTGGAGAGCGCTTCAGAGTAGCATTTATTTGTCCTTTGAACTGTTGGAAACGGAGAGTAACTGTTGACTCCTTTCCAAAAAAATGTATAATCCTATTACGCCCTCTATAATAACCAGCGACTAGTCGAACGTCAAGCTTAAGCGTCTGGGCACGCATTGAAGTCCGACTAGTCGGTGACCTTACTCTGAAGTAATGAATTTAGGTAAATGGTTGCAGAGCCAGTGGTGGTTTTGTAGGTAAATATTAATGCCTTGAATTTAATGCAAGCAGCTACTGTTAGCCAGTGCAGATTGATGAACAGAGGTGTGATGTGCATTATTTTCGGCTCATTAAAGATCTTGCAGCGGCATTTTGGATTTATTGTAAAGGTTTGATAGAACTGGCTTGAAAACCTGCCAAGAGAGCATTGCAATGGTCCAGCCTGGATAGAACTAGAGCTTGAACAAGGAGTTGTGTTGTATGTTCTGAAAGAAAGGGTCTGATTTTTCTAATGTTGTATAAAGCAAATCTGCATTTAAATTCCTATCTGATTTTCTATATTTAAAAAAAGGTATTTTTTTTATTTGGGCTAGTTAAATACATTTTCAGGCTACCAAAAGCAAATAAATTTTGCGAGCCCGTGATGTCTGTGTTATGCATGTATGATATTTTTCATTTATTGTGATTTTATTTGTTTAAAGCCCAGTGCCAAATGCCCAAAAACCTCTTTTGCTAAAGTACAAAATATCCATAAAAGATTACCATAATATTTTACCTAAACATAAAATTCAACATAATCAACTAAACACCATCTAGCATCAAACCTATGCAATAAAGAGAACAGGGATTGAGGGACCCTCTTTGCTGACTAAAGTGGTGCAATTTCCTGCTGGAGCAGCATAAAGGTGAAACCAAAGCACCACTTAACCTTTTGCCTAATGGTAGCCAGACATGCAGCAATCACTCCTTTAAAATGCCTCATGTTTATTTCAAACACGGATTATTATTAGAAATCATTTATACACAAAACTCTAACTTCAACAGAGTGAAATCAAACAAACTCTTGGTAGAACCAATTATCAGTTTAATCAAATGTTCTATGTGCAACACAATGTCACAGTCACTGCCACAGAGACAGAGATCCTCAGGGCCATGATGACCACAAATCCACATTTCTCCTACAGCACTGTGACTATAATCCTCACCACGCCATTAAATTCTGTTTTATGCTAATCCCATCCCCTTCATCAAAGGCCTGTGTTGTATTGTGTGTGAGACATAGACAGATTGAAAGGAGGAGCCATGTTAAAAGAAGTGTTTATGTGTTTATTGTTTTTAGCAAGGACTCAGATCCGCCTCTATCCTTCATGCTATCCGACTGAAGCTGCAGCTCTGAACTCTGGACAGAGCACAGTCATCATATTCCCTACTGTCCACATAGTGACTTTTTTATCAGACATACAAACAAATGCATAAATACAGTTCCCTTTTCTCTGACAGCATCTTGCATTGCTATGGAAGGTATTTTAACCATGTGTATTTGGGTCAACGATATGACACTCATGCAAGAACACACTAAAAATGCTATTTATATTGACATTGACTTGAATCTCATTTGTGATGAGCATGTTTTCAATTTCTGAATAAAAAATAGTGAGGTCAAGAACGTTTAGTGCATGAGAATATGTTTGTCGGTCTTGTTTTAGACTGGTTATTCTTTATTCGGCTATTCGTTCATACTGGTATGTCAAGATATGTCAGTGTGGTGTAACCAACATAATGGAAGCATTTTTCCTTCATGTAACATGAAAATATATCGAAAAAGGTAAAGTTTAGTACAAATGGACTAACCCCAAAACAATGTGATGAATTCATATCACAAACATCATAATAATCTTGAAAATGTTTGAAAACCTATTTGAATGTAATGATTAAGATGTGTACACTCGATGTTTTCAAGGTAAATGTTACGTTTTTCATGATGGTTACACCACTTGACATTTTAGTCATTAAATCAAAACTTTTGATAAATGTTATAAAAGTAAAAAAAATAAAAAATTAAACCAACATAAATACAAATGACATTTCTAAGAGGCTGGCACTTGCTAGATTTTAAAAAGATTTCTCCTTTTCATCATCTTAGACATCCTTATTTGCCATTTACCCACTTATCTATCATCTGCTAGGGTTTAGTAAATGCAAATAAAAATAATCAGTTTTTCTCAGGGCTGGTCACATGTTTTTGAGAATCAACATTCTGTCTACTTTAATGTTCACTCATCAGGGTGCTACTGTAGCCAATTATAGTAGCACTGATGGCCAACCTACAGTATGGTGAATTATAAGCTTGGACTCAGTATCACTACCAAAAACACCTATATTTCAAAACACATAAATTATAGCATGTTATATATTTAGTAAGCTGTCAAGTGCATGCTATATTTCATGAAGGATCTCTTGATATTGATTTTACACAGCCTGATCATGGTTTAAGGATGTCAGACACAGGCATTTTTCACCCGCTGGGTATGTCAATGATCCATCAAGCGTGCATGAATAATTTTCGTGTATAAATAATTTTCACATTCTCAGTGTAGAAATATGGTCCCACTGTATCACAAACATCTCCGCTCTGTGTTGGTTATCATAATCACATTGGTTACCTGAAATGATCTTCTTTCTAAAATTTAAAATTATTTAAAAATAAATAAAAAGAATATACAAATACACATTTATTTTACATTGTTATTTTTTAAATAAAACGCAACGGTCTGGTTTGAGCTATCTATGCCTCAGCATGTCGGTTTTGTACCTTTTGTTTTATTTATTTATTTATTATTATTCTGCCTCTTCCTGGTTCACAGATTAATTTTGTTTTTATAGTTCTGTCATTGTTGCCAAAGACAGATGGTGGATGATTTTAGCTATTTATGAAATTGTGTTTACCGCTTCTTGTTTTGTCTACTAAAACTTTTCAACAGTTACTGCATGGCCCTGTTCTTTCTAAGAAACAGTCAATAGGTCAATTTCTTCCCTGAAATACAATTTACTTTCCCTCTGTTCTTCAGTCAGCAATTGTTCCTGTTGTCAATTTGAGACTCTCTCTCCCATGCAAACAGCTTTTCATGTACAACAAAAAGCAAAGTGAAAGCAATACTGACAAACTACACTTTGACTGGCTGCCCTCTTCACATATATTCAGATTAGAAGACATGAGCTGGTGTCCCCACTTTGGAAATTGCTACATTGCCTGGAAATATGACAAGAAGTAGCAGTTCAAGAAGCGTATCATGCTTTTACATAAAAGTGAAAAATCACAGTTTGGCTTTGACATATTATGATATTCAAAACCTAAGGTGCACTTTTGCGTGAAGGTGATACAACAGAGGTTAAGTCGCATTTTGAAATGCTTTTCACCAAAAACAGATGCTGATAGATGGAGTAGTTCTGTTTGATTGACTTTTTATGTCTAGGTATTTTATTCCAACAGCGTCTGTCTGCTGAGTCTCATTTACTCACTTAATGCGTCTCATTTGATCATTTAACTGGTTATTACGGACTGGTATTGAGCATATAAATGTAATGGAGATAGTATCAATTACTCGCATTCTGACATTATTATTAATGATAATTATATTAAAAATAAAATCTGAAATATGCGAGACTCCCCACTGCACCATCTGAGCTCGAACGGATTGAAATGCACATCCGAAAGCTCATTTTCATCAATAGTTAATTATAAGAAATAGATATTTCACTACGTTAAGAGGCCTACGTGGCCTTCAATAGGTTCGTAATAAAGCCCACATACACAAATGTAGCATAAACACACAGGCACACACTTCGCTTCCAGGTTCAGTGAGATTAAACAGGAGAGAGGCACACTTCAGTAGAATCCTGGGAGGAAGCAATATATTACTTCTCTCTGCTTCCTCAATATGAGACAATAAAAGCCTGGTGTGCTCTGCACTTTCCAGAGCTTATTTCAACCCCGAGGAACTCTGGTTCCAGCCCCAGACTCTGGCTAAGATTAAGTACAAAACTTACAGCACTCTCAAAGACATATTGTTATACGAAAGTCTGAAACTCTTGAAGCAGCTTATATTACGTAGATGTTCAGATGGGGAGAAATATATAAGATTTATTACTATCAAGAATCAATCAATTGAAATTGCCACCTCTCTACTCTCTCTCATATATAAGTGCCTTCGCGTGTTGCTGTAACTTTCCAGACTAGGGAAGGTTGAGCTTGTATTTTCTTCTTCGCTTGCATTTATTAAGGCTTGACTATGCTGATCTCTGCATGCAGTGAATTGTGCCATTTCAATTCTACAGGATTCTTTACCTTAAATAATTACATTACATAAGATATTTTCTTCTCAGCATTTAGAAAATGCTGCATTACATAGTTAGCTACAGTCTTCAATTGAGTGGAATAATAATAATACAGTTCACTCACTGACCAACAGGGGTCAACACAAGACCCACAGCACAGAGCAACTTTTATAAACTGCCAAAACTGCTTCTGCTCCTCAGCAAGCCATCACTACACAATAATAAATATTTCAAACAGTAGTATGCTTCATTGTTACATGACCCTTTCGCGTGTGAAGGGCATCCGCTACTTTTGACAGTCCCATTGTTATAAGTCAATAACACACACACACACACAATATACAGTCCATTCATCACACAGGAAATGTAAGATCAGCTTTAATCACAGGTAAGATTGTCTATTCAAACTTTAGTCTAGCTGTGATTAACAAGTTTTTTTTTTTTCAATTTAAATGTGTGATTCTGAAAAAAACAAGACTGTTACAATTGTTCTCATTTCATAATTCTTGAATTTCATGCTACTTAAGATATCTATGAGGTGATATGAATTTTTAAAAAAAAGTTCTGATACATATCTTAGACTTCTAATAGAGTTCATTTTGATTACTACGCTAAATCTTTGACCACATTGAAGGGGAAACTTTAGCAAAATTTACATGATGACACACATTCAAAATGATAATCTGAAAGTGCCAAAAAAAAAAAAAATCCTCATCAGATTTCAAGAGGCTCAAAGAGTCTCTCTCCCTCTCTTTCTTTCTCTCCCGAAACTCTACAGTCATTTTCAGCCCACACATGAAAACCAGAGTCTGGTTTCATTGCCCCCAGAGCTCCAAACCTGAGACGCTTTGGACCCTGCAAAGCACATTAAGTCTGTCACCATGCCAGCTTTAGTCAAACCACAAAATTAAAGAGAGTGTTATATCTCCTGATACCATTGCATCCGAGACGAGATGGAACTCTCAGAGACCATCTTGCAAGGCTTTTTTGCCAGTTTGTAAGGGGGGACCAAATGCAAGAACAGTACCGACTGAAAGCAATACAGTGAAAGTGATTTGGTCCATGCTACTGGCAGTGTGTCTAATATGACACTCATTTAGCTAATAGCAAGGCACTATCACAAATGGCGTTATTATGTCAGCCTGTTTCTCTGTCCCTCGCCACGCGGAGCCGCAAACTGATATACGTGGCAATCTCCAGGCAATATGCTGCCGCATGTTGGCCGTCAAATCCCCCTCTGTGTATGATTATTCACCAGCCTCGAACAGGTGCAGCCACGCTCTGGCAAATATCAAGTGAGAAAGAGAGACTCGCGTTCCGCTGCCCTACCCCACGGCCCCTCCCTCGCTTTGCAGGCAGCCTGTCCAATGTAATAGAATCTGCTGACAGCAAATTGCTCACCTGCACATTTGAGGGGAAAAAGCACAGTTTCAAAATGTCCCCCATATGGCACAGACAGGTGTCGGTAAGTGGTCGACACTTTCACGAATGTTGGTGCAGATGCCATGGATAAAAGTTTCTCTGGTTGAAGTTAAGGAGAGAAAAAGTTCAGAGCAATCTGATGTTTTTATGACTATACACATTTAAAATGAATAAAAAAAATTATGCTACACACTTTCTGTATGGTACAAAAATGCCACCGAATATTTCTACCATTACTGGCAAGGGGGGAAAGAATGATAGTTAAGTTCATTGGAACATGTATTGCCCTTTTGTGACAAGTTACATGCTGTCACACTTTATGGGGTAAGTTGTCACAGTCGGAACTTGACATCAACCAGCCTATTAAATGTTTTCAGCCAAATTTTCAAAACAATTAGGAAATGTAGACACTTATACGAAACTGTGAAATGTAAGATAACTTTGACCTGTAATTAAAAGAGACAATCGTTTTTGCACAAAGAACTATTGCAATAACTTACTATTGTACACATTATTGGACACTTGTCCCGCCCTGGGCATTTCTGTACTACTGGAACCCACCAACAGCCTACTACTTACTACTGACTACTATAATAATAATAATAATAATTATGATAATAAATAATAATTTTATAAATAGATGTCTCAAAAACCAAAAATAAGTATTTGTGCATTTGGACAGCTGGCTCAAAAGTCAAAACCGTAGGCCTATAGTTACTGATTATATCCTAGAACGACTGCAACTGGAAAGAAAGCAATCTAACAAAATAAAATAAACAACAAACAATGGGGCATGCCACGACACAACACAAGATAAAGCCAATCACAGCCGTTCTCTTCACTGCATATCGTAAATCTATGAACACATAGCCTACCTGTTCGTGTCGCTAACTTCAGGGATGTGTTTGTAATCCGATTCTAAATGTACACAATCGGTGTCCGCTCGTCCATATTTGGTAATTAATATACATAAGAATCGATACGTTCAGTCCAATGAGTTTTCGGTGTGGGCTGGGCCACCTGGCAAGATGCGCTACGTGTGCGCTGCAGGAGGAGGAGAAAGCATCCTTTGTCGCTTTATCGCGTTTTTAATTTACACTTTCATAGACCATTTAGAATTGAATTAGGCCTACTTTTGGGATAAGACTCTGAAAATTCATAAAATCAAGTATTTCAATTGAGGAAAACTATTTATTTATTTATTTAGCATTGTGGCATTGATGTTTGAAACTGCAATTAATACAGCGTACATTAGAGGCACTGTTGCCTACTACTTTCAATGGAAAGTAGCTAAAGCCTTCAAGCTGAATGTCACTAGATGACATCATATTTGCACGTCTTGGACGTCGCTGGATGTATCGCTGTATATATCGATGTATTCTGGAGTTATTTTTTTTTATTTATTTATTTAAAAAAAAAGACACTCAAGGGGGCTGAAAATTCACAAAAAGTTACCATCCCAAGTTTATGCCACTGATTAAAGGTTAAAAACATTCTGTAGATTCTAAAACCAGGACGTTTGCTTCAGAGGATCTACAATTTCTGTCGACTTTCCCAAAGTTCTTTTCACTCTCACGACACCCCAACAGGTCCTGGCCCCCTATTTCACAAAACAGCTTAGGCTAAACGTAGCTTGCATAAGTTTGCAGATTTAGGAGAAAATCTTAAAAATAATGGGCGTGGCAGTCCTAAAATTAGGACTCCTAAATGTTTGTTCTTATTTCACAAAGCGTGAAAAGTATGCTCCTAAAATCTGAAGACGGTTTTTGCATAGTGAAAGACTCCTAAGTCACTAAGACCAAATCTGAACTATCCTAAAATGACTGTTCACTGTTGCCAGCAATCTGCCTCAGAATATAAACATTTTAGAAACATTTGACGATAATGAGCTTTTAAAAAGGTATCGACTTTGGTTTTGGAGGTTATCCCAACTCCAAATTGTTGATTATATCCGATAGGCCTAGCTGTTCTCGCGTCCAGGTTGGTTTTCTTTTATTTTTGCATGTCTTACTATCAGCCATGAATGTTCTACTCTGCTAATTAAAAGGCTGTCTATATGCATATTACCAAAATTTTATTAGTCACAGAAAAAAAAAATTCCACATGAAGTGGCGAAATCACGCAGTCTGTGACGGACAAATCGTTAACGGCTGGTCGCTGGTGTGATATCGTAATCGCTACATCCTATGCTCTCCTAACATTCATCGACCTAAAATATGGCTTATCATCTGAAATATGTGAGTATTAGCAAGTTTACTTGGCTGCTCAATCTAATGTTAACCTAGAAAAAAGTGTGCAGTTCACATGTTTGTGCAGAGTGTGGAAGCTGAACATTAGCGCTTGGGCTAATGCATGACGGATGGAGGCGCCGGTGCGATCATTTGCTCTTAAAATACTTCGTCATTTTTTGTCATACAGATAAGAGTAATACACCTTTCAAATCTGTAAAGACTCTACATTTATTTATGTGCACTTTTGTTAAATACTGAAAGCAACATGATCGCTTCTGCCGTCCTCGGACTCTGTGAACTTGACCCATCACTGTTCGAACTCCATGTAATGCTTGCCTTATTACAGCACAAAAACGATATCTAAGAGGGTAAAACTTTTAAAGAAAAAAAAAATCCAAATCAAAATAGAACAATATTCTCAGCTTAATTTAAGATCCGTAGAACATGCATACAGTCTCATACTGTGGAGAACGTCGATCAGGTCGCCGACTTCATCTCTTAAACTGTAAACAGAAGTAACTATGTACCAATATTTAAAACGTTAATTGCAGTGTACTGCTGTTGTTTTTTCTTTTTCCCTAACCCATTCATATTTTATATTTGCCGGTGCGCTGCTGGCAAGCCTTTTTTTTTGCATGTGCTGAGCGCATTATTAGGCTATGCGGCAATTAAGGCTCCTGTATTATTATTAGTTATATGTTTTATTTAATAAATGCGACTAATAGTCGAGCTACTGCTTAAAAATTACGACTACTAGTCGACCAGAAAAATCTTTAGTCGAGTGCAGCCCTAATGCATATTGACTAATTGTTTACGAGAAGCATAAGTAAGGACCAATCAATAGGACTCGGGGCAGACAAGAGGCTGACATAGCTGATAATCGCCTACTTTGTGGGTAATTATGAGACTTAAGCCTGCATTTTAAAATCTTTCTTTGAATGTGGCAACATAAGATGCCTCAACAATATTTCTATGAATAAATCTCTGACAGAGACTATCCGCCATCACGGGTGCATGCTTATCGAAAAATGCGAGACATCATCCATAGCAACAAGGTCAACCCTGCCCCCTTACTCTTAGCTTAAGACTTCTGTCTATTCCTTATTAAAAGTTTGTCTCAGCAGCTTTGTAAATAGGTTTTATGAGAAGCGCCAAATGCGAGTAAAAATTGGCGTTTTTAACTCTTAGCTAAAAACTTTTACTGCTATTTAGGAGAACTCTTAGTGGTAAGATAAAATGTTTTATGAATACGGGCCCTGAACCGACTAATCAAGGTCTTATAGTTCACTTGAAAATTAAGGCAGGTGTGCCAGAGCAGGGATGGAACTGAACTCTGCACAATGGTGGATTTCCAGGAGCATGATTGAGCAGTCCTGTTCCGGAGAATATCATGAGAGTTAGATAGCCCACACCGTTTTTTAATGATCAGTCCATTCTGTGCAATCTTCCTTAAATTGAACTCTCCACTTGATTGACTCTAGTGTCGTTTTACATTAATTTCCATAGCAATTAAGATAGTGAGCGCAAACAGTGCTTAGCCATAAGCTCTTGCAGTCTAAATAAATAAAAACATCAGTCATTTGATGGTAGGACGGACTGACTTGGAGATAACTCTCTCAGGAAGCACATCAAGGGTATGTATACATCTCCCGCATCTTCACTGTGGAGGATGCACTGCTACTCTCCTAATTACATACTCCTCCATCCAACCTTAATTAGCTGTGCTTTGCACTGAACCCCAATCAATCAGTCACGTTTTATTAAAGTTTGGCAGGGTTTGGAACAGGCCTCATCATGGAAACGATAATTAAACTGCACAGTGACAACCAAACTTCCAATAAAACTGTTTGATGGACGCTGATGTGAGTCAAACCCTCATTTTTGGTAAATAAATATTAATGAATAAAAACTGCTAATGGGCCTGTGTGAATTTGCCGTCTGCAGTTTGACCATTCATATATTTTAACACTGGTGACAGGGTGGAAAATTACTATTTTGATGCTTTTAATTGCATTTAATTGGCTCATGTAAACAGACTCTAATTACTCATTTGAAAGTGCGACCACTCGTAATGCAGATTTCCCTTCGCAAACCTTACAGCAATCACCTTGCACTCCTGAATGACTAATGCATCAGACCATAATAGAAAACAGATATATGATAAATTATTTTTCTTTCACCCGTAACAAAAAATATTGTTCAATGCCCATTTCGCTGGCCTGATGAGAGGCCTTTTCCCCGGGTTCCTCTCACAATCCTGTAATAAATCCCAGATCTCAGCTGCTGCCAAAAATGTCCTGGCAATCTGCATATTGTTACTGTCACACTACTTCACAGCCATATCCCTGCTTCATTATTTCACTTAGCTAAATCTCCCCCCACCAGTCAGTGCCAAAGTTACACGGACATTTTAATGAATTGTCAGCAGCTAATATTCATAAGATATTGAGCTTGCAGATCGCTCGTACAATAGGACCTAATTAACAACAGGTCCAATCTCTCGTGTAAATCCGTTGTCACCTCCGCAGCTTTCATTGAGTGCTTATGTGTGTGGAATGATTGATGGGCCGTCAAGTGGTGGACTCAGGGATTATTTGACTTCTAAATGGAATAGCTGGCGTACTTACCACTGCCAGGGTTGACCTCGGCCTTCCCAACATTAATGAGAACACATTATAATATTACATGATGATAATGGAACATAAATCCTTACAGTATGTTAACTCACTTAATCTATATGTACAGTCACCATTGCAGAAATCCAACTTATTGTTAATGTAAGACCGTATGCATTTGTAATTTGTTTGTGCAAGGCTTCTAGCATCATCTGCTTGCAATTATTTTAGCTGTACAAGAACAGCCGACCGGCTTACCGCTGATTGCTACTGAAACTGTTTATTTTGTTTTATTTATACTTGCTCTATATTTACATAACTATTTTTTTTCTTTTGCCATTTATTTTGTAGTCTATTTTACACACACACCCACACCATAATATAGATCTATTACAGTGGGTACGGAAAGTATTCATACCCCCTTACATTTTTCACTCTTTGTTATATTTCAGCCATTTTCTAAAATCATTTAAGTTTTTTTTTTTTTTTTCCTCATTAATGTACACACAGCACACTATATTGACAGAAAAACACAGAATTGTTGACATTTTTGCAGATTTATTAAAAAAGAAAAACTGAAATATCACATGGTCCTAATTATTCAGACCCTTTGCTCAGTATTTAGTAGAATCACCCTTTTGATCTAATACAGCCATGAGTCTTTTGGGAAAGATGCAACAAGTTTTCACAGCTGGATTTGGGGATCCTCTGCCATTCCTTTTTGCAGATCCTCTCCAGTTCTGTCAGTTTGGATTGTAAACGTTGGTGGACAGCCATTTTTTTAGGTCTCTCCAGAGATGCTCAATTTGTTTTTAAGTCAGGGCTCTGGCTGGGCCATTCAAGAACCGTCCCAGAGTTGTTGTGAAGCCACTCCTTTGTTATTTTAGCTGTGTGCTTAGGGTATTTGTCTTGTTGGAAGGTAAACCTTCGCCCAGTCTGAGGTCCTGAGCACTCTGGAGAACGTTTTCGTCCAGGATATCCCTGTACTTGGCCGCATTCATCTTTCCCTTGATTGCACCCAGTCGTCCTGTCCCTGCAGCTGAAAAAACCCCCCACAGCATGAATCTGCTACCACCACACTTTACTGTTGGGATGCTACTGTGCAGGTGATGAGCAGTGCCTGGTTTCTCCACACATACCGCTTAGAATTAAGGCCAAAAGTTATATCTTGTCTCATCAGACCAGAGAATCTTATTTCTCACCATCTTGGAGTCCTCCATGCGGGCTTTCATGTGTCTTGCACTGAGGAGAGGCTTCCGTCGGACCACTCTGCCATAAAGCCCCGACTGGTGGAGGCTGCAGTGATGGTTGACTTTCTACCACTTTCTCCCATCTCCTGACTGCATCTCTGGGGCTCAGCCACAGTGATCTTTGGGGTCTTCTTTACCTCTCTCACCAAGGCTCTTCTCCCCCGATAGCTCTGTTTGGCCGGACGGCCAGCTCTAGGAAGTGTTTTGGTCGTCCCAAACGTCTTCCATTTAAGGATTATGGAAGTCACTGTGCTCTTAGAAACCTTAAGTGTAGCAGAAATTTTTTTTTAACCTTGGCCAGATATGTGCCTTGCCACAGTTCTGTCTCTGGGTTCTTCAGGCAGTTCCTTTGACCTCATGTTTCTCATTTGCTCTGACATGCACTGTTAGCTGTAAGGTCTTATATAGACAGGTTTGTGGCTTTCCTAATCAAGTCCAATCAGTATATCAAACACAGCTGGACTCAAATGAAATTGTAGAACCATCTCAAGGATGATCAGAAAAAAATGGACAGCACCTGAGTTAAATATATGCTTTCACAGCAAAAGGGTCTGAATACTTAGGACCATTTGATATTTCAGGTTTTCTTTTTTAATATATCTTTAAAAATGTCAACAATTCTGTGTTTTTTGTCAATATGGGGTGCTGTGTGTACATTAATGAGGAAAAAAAAATTACTTTTGATTTTAGCAAATGGCTGCAATATACAAAGAGTGAAAAATTTAAGGGGGTCTGAAAACTTTCCGTACCCACTGTATATATATAAAGTTTTTTTTTTACAATATCTAATATACTTTATTTTTAAAACACATTTCAAAAATTTGGTATGCGCTCTATATATTTTGATTCAAGAAAAAATACATTCACAAATTTGAAGAACAGAACATAACATATATATTAAGCCTATATTTAAAATATATTTTGGCCAGGGATTGTTTGCTTGCTTATTTTCTTTTTTTATTTAGCCATATGGGATGAAACACAAGTCTTGCACCTCGCACCTTTCTGGAAATGATTAAGTCAATTAATGGTAGTCAGTCAACTTTTGTGTAAATGAGAAAAATAGAAGAGGAGCTAGCACCATGCTCTACAGTTTTAGCTACAGGAAGGCGTGAGCTATATTGCAAAATAAGGTGCAAAATAACACACTGTAGAAAAACAAAACTCACCCTAGTTATGAAAATAATGTACTCTTTTAATAAAAACTTTGAAACTTATTAATATTCTTTCCTTACATTTACAAAGGCAAGATCAAATCATTGCAGATGACATTGGATGTTTTCATTTTCCATTTTGTTCATATTTGTCCTGCGTGTCTGCTAGAATTTTAGCTAATTATCACAAATGATATTATAAACAGATCGTTTGAAAATAATCTTTTCGTCACTAATGACATATTGAAGGGATGTTAGTTACAGCCGTGATGGACTTGTTCGAGTCCATATTATGTCAGATGATGTCTGAATATAGGTAGATGAGCATGAAAGCTAGGCCAGGGTTGTAGGGGAAGGTCACCCCATAAAAGGAGGAGTGCAGGCTTTAAATCACATCTCACATTGTTGGCTGTCTTTTATCCGACATCCTTGGAGGTCACCATGCGAATGCGGACGGCTATCTCATAACTAATGAATATCCATTCCAGTGTCCTCTCCCTGACGAAGCACCTCCTCACAGCTGGCTCTGAATGGAAGGTCAAGCAGCATATCACTGAAGATAAGACTGTGCGATCACAGGTGGAAAACAGATAAAGAGAGAGTGGAGGATGGAAAGGAATAAGAGAGAAAGATAGCCAGGTTTGTGCCGCTAATAAGCCTAGGTAATGCTTTGATTTGATATGGGTCAGGGTCACATTGGACTCCTTTTAAGATGAAATAAAGATGGTAGAACTATTCATTTAAAAGGAAAAGAGAGAATCACAGAGGTCTGATCAATCTCATCTGCAGTCTAGCTCAAACCAGAGTCGGAAAAATTCAAAGTTCTCTGACTTCTGAACTAATAGTCACCTGTGGATTCTTGGCCCAAATGAGAAATAGTATGCTTACGGTTGCCTCTGAATTGGCTACATGGTAAAATCCTTGCATTACTCAATTAACAGTGGGATGTGCGATATTGTGTCTACAGAAGGCAATTTAGCCCAATCCTGACCGCAATCAACCACAGCAGTTTTATTCTTCATACAAGAAGTCATTCGGCGCTTTTTCAAAAAGGATACAATGTAATAATGACTGGGGACATTCCAGTTGCCAGAGAGGTGAAAGGAATATATCCATTTAAGCATAAAATATGCTGCTGCCACATGCTGTAATTTTACCAACCTCCCTTATGTTGTACTGAGTGCAAGCTTGGTTGCTATTTGTTTCCTGTTAATGAACCTGCAGGTTAGAGTGGCAAGTCTGAGCAAGTCGGCAAACAACTGGTAGTGTGACTAATTTTGCCAAGCAGCAAAATATAAACCCCCTGGGAGAAGGAGGAGAAAATACATGTGATTGTGGAGAAGTGAAATGAACGACGCGTTGCGTGGTGGAACAATAAATTCCCTTTTTGTCTATACTGCCCGTCTCCCTTTTCTCTTGACACATTCATGTTTTTCTCATATCATTCTATCCTTTCCCGGTCATTCTAAAATGCATTTTATGGCTCTGGACCGCGGCCAAAATGTTAGAAAACGTGCTAAAAAACTAAAAATGTGCATCCATAGGAAGTTTGTGTGCCTTTCGTCACAAACTTTTTCATTGCAGAGCGAACATTTCATGAACCTTTCATGAAAAATTATTAATCTATCTATCTATCTATCTATCTATCTATCTATCTATCTATCTTCAGTCTGATTCTAACTATCTATCTATCTTCAAACTAGTGTGGATACATTGCCAAATCATTCAGGATCACTGACATCATCAAATGTCAATTTTTAATATCCACTACTTTTAAACTGAATGCAACTTGCAAAACAGCCAAAACAGTTTAGTTAAATAATCATCGTATAAACAAATCTGTTTACAGCAGTCACTGTTAAGCTAAAGAAACCATGCCCTGAATGAAGCATTAAGTGATTCTGTATTTGACATTTTAAAAAAGTTTCATTTTAGTAGCTTTTTTTAATTACATTTTTTTTTTGTCTGTAAACCTGAACTTTTGTCTGAACTTAATTAAAGTCCCTTCTAAAGCCCATGCACCACTCAAAACACTGTCTCTTTCATCCTCATGTCTGTAAACACCTTGACAGTCTATTTCCCATTGCACAACAACGGAGAGACAAATCGCATTACTCACACTTTGCTTTGCCAGATACTCCCACTGTCAGGTTGAGGCTAATGGAACTCGATTTGCAGGGGTCTGGCAAAAGCCACAGAATGACAGCCAACAGAGGGTCAAGATTGAGATGGAATGAGCATGTTTGTAAGAAAGAGATCAGAGGAGGATGTTGTTTGGGGAGGTGGATGGTAGGAGTTTTTTTAATGCTCCAGTCCTGAGTGGATGATGGCAGGCAGCGAGTCTGTCTTTAGCTCTCTGCCTGTGGAGTGATTGATTTGAAAATAACTACAGAAGCGTCATGGGGGCGGCTCCCCCTGCCCTCGCCCACACGACATGCACCGTTTCCCCTCTGCAGTCAGCCGGGCTGCCCCCTCCGGCCGACAGTGATGGAGAGGAAGGGCTGGTGCGAGGAGCAGGGGGATGATGGCGGGGCATTAGAGCGCTGCCCCTCAGGACAGACCTCCCTCCACCCTCCATCACAGCAAGCTTTCTCTTCACCTCATCATCCCATCTATGTTCATCCGTCCATCTATCTTATCATCCAAGGCTTTGCGGAGTGATGTGCTTGTAATTATGAGGTGGAAGTGAGAGGTGGACTCTCTCTCTCTCTGTCAAATCACCATCATTATCGTCATCATTAAGATGATTTACCATCATTATAGTGTTTTTAAACAACACTTAGTTCCAGTCTTCTAATTTGATTGGGCAAGAGGAGGTACAAAAGTGATGATAATCGTAGGCCTATAACCAGGGCCTAAAACTAACTTTTTGCCACACCTGCCAATAGCCGGTGACATGATCAAATTTACCGGCAAAAATTTTTTTTTACCGGCCATGAAACTCTTTTAGCAAAAACAGGCAGTTATTAACTACTCCATGACTAAATAGATTTGCAATATTTTTAATTTTGTCCTTCTGGTAGAATTTTTCCCTCATTTTTTACCTATTATTTAGCCATTCACTCGTCAAAACTGCGCATTTTGACATAATTGTGTGTGTTTTCGTCCGTTGAAGCTCTACTGGTGAGCTGTCTGAAGCGGCCCAGAGTACGCGTGCAGCCGAACGCGCAGCCTTTCAATCTATACTTCACTGCACTGTTTAGGCAGCCAGGTGTCGCCGCATTCTCGGGTTATGAAGAATAACGAAGGGAAAAGTTAATCTTCCGAAATGAGGCAGCAAAATCTTCTCAGGTTAAAAAGTTATTATAACCGTTGGCCTTTAGTGTCAAGCTGGCCATCACTGTCCTGACCTTACAGTCCCGTTTGTATACCTATTATTTGTATCCTCTTTTCGCTTTGACAGAACATCGTCATCATCCTATATCTGTGGTGTCTTCGAATATTATTTTTATTCACTCTATGTCAAAAAACACCGAACTCTTTAAAAACTGGCTGTGGTGTTGTGGGGGGTGTTATGCAATTTTGGAACATATTTCGGAAAAGTGGTTGACCCGCCAACGTGCTACTGTGTTGGGGTGGGGTCGCCGTACGCCATTGTGTTTCTGCGGCGCATGGTGGGTGGGCGCTTGGCGGTGGTATTTTAACGTTCACATTTTGCTATAATAATGAAAAATATATATTTTTTCATTTTTAATTGTGATTTGGACTTATATCATATTTTGCATTTTATGAATTATCCCGAATTATACTTTTTTCTTTGTGGTGGAAATGTATGAATAAAAGCAAATTAAAAAAAATAAAGATAAGATAGAACAAAATAACATAAAAAACAACATTCTATAAATGTATATGCATATATAAAACTGTCAGTCTTGTGGCAATAGCTGCAAAGTGTGCAGCCGGCTTTAGAGAATACATGTTTTTCATCAGCTACACTGAGAATGACAAATCTTCAAATGCTCATGTTCTCCAACTATGTGTGGGATTCCTTCCATCAGCAAAGGGAACCTTGGAATGGCTGGAGACTGTAAGCGCTGTTCCTAATCATCATACAGAGATGTGCACCAGTAGGCTAATCTCATTTTAACATTACATACAGCGCCTGCAGTTATGTGCCTTCCTCATGCTGCAAACCGCAAGCGAGAGATGTGGAGTCAGCCTTAATGGAGAGATAGGGAAAGCAAGAGAGGGGGGAAATAAATAGATGGTTTAGTCCTATAATATACACAAGCTTTGAGTGATTAGCATTAACATTTATGCACATGCCTCTCAAGTCAGCAACTGACCTTCTGTCAGAGTCATTATGGTCACACACTGAGAAGCGCAATAATGCGCGAACAGGTTGTCCTTTCAAAGAATATTCATAGCTTGGCATTTTCTTAGGAGGAAAACAAGGTATATCTGGAAACTCCACACAGAAGTTCCCCAGTGTCTAGGTCATGAATTAAACGTATTACTTATTCCAATGTGCCAGCAGATATATAAATAGATCTTCATATTTATCCTCCCTGTGACTCTCTTCCTCATTCAGGGACTTTGCTGTTTTTAATGTTTTTCGTTCCTTTACATTTTCTCAGTATCTCAGTTTTTCTCTCTATCATCACATATTCGACTGCCTTCAGACTGTCTGTCTGGCAGCAGGTGAAAGCTTATTTCAGAACCCCGTCATTAGACATTTCATTTGCCTGCACGGAAGAGCCAATATTTACAGTTGGCGAGGGCAGCCACTATGCTGTGGAGTAAAACCTCTGCTCTATCGGCCTAGAGGCTGATAACACTGACCTTCAGTCAAGCACTGCCCTATGGGAGCCACTCAGGGGCTTGGTAAATCCTCCTCATGCACACAGCAACCGTGGAAGGAAATAATCCTCCTCATGCACACAACAACCGTGGAAGGAAATAAAGAACTCTTCAATAAATAACCCTTGACAAAAAGTGCAGCAGAGTTTGAACTGCTGTGATTTTTTTACTGAATGTATCTTAGTTTTGTTGATGTACTCATTAATGTCAGTGTGACGCTGGCATTTTTAAAAACACTATGTCGTTTCTTTCGGGTTTAAAAATAATAGTTTTTATAGTATGGTGGATTTTAGAGTTTGGCGTTGTAGATTGGTTACACTCTAACAAGTGAAAATAGTTATCTCAAAAATGATATTCTGTCATAATTTATGACTTTCTAGCAAACATAGACCACAAAAGTGTCTGCATCATGGAAATCAAACCTGTGGTGACATGTTAATGTACCATATTCGAATATACACAAATGTCCAACGGTTTAGGGACAGTAAAGAAATACTTTTGATTATTATTTGGTCACACTTTATTTTAAGGTCCAATTCTTGCTATTAACAAACCATTAACTATCACTTTTGCCTCATTAATCTACTACACTCTAAAAACTGCTGGGTTAAAAACAACCCAATTTGGGTTATTTTGGCAACCCAGTGCTGGGTCAAAAAGGGACAAACCCAGCGCATGGGTTGTTTTAACCCAACAAGTTGGGTTATATGTTTGACCCAGCATGCTGGGTTGCTTTTTTTATGGTTTAAAATTACTACACTGCTAGGCTAAAATGAACCCAAATCGAGCTAGACATTAAACCTACAAATCTTGTTCATTTTAAAATCACTTTTACACACACAGAATGACTATCAAAAGGTAAATATTTATTTAAAACAAGAGAAAACAGTCGAAAGTAACATGCATGTAAGAAGAAATGTAGAAAAGTATGGCATTAACAGCTACAGAGTTTATAAATGAAACGTTGAACATTTGTTGAATATAACTTTTAAGATCAAATTTGACTTTTTTGGTACATTTTATGTACTGTATAAAAATATTATACAATAATTGTACAATTAGTTAATAGTTGTGTTCTTTACAAACTATTCTGGCATGAAAGTAAATAAACCACAACATTAACACTGATATTATAACATTTATCAGAAACATATGTGTGAAAGAAGTGTAAAACTCCATTTCTACTAAACAACAACACAGAACAAGCATTTAACATTTTGTTTTTACAAATTATACACTTACAGTTTGTTTCATAGTCCACAAATACAGATCAGGCATCGCTGTCAATTTTCATGATCTCTTTAGCATAATTGATGTAGTCATGAAGAAGCCCCATCAGCACAGCAAAGGCATGTGACATCTTTTACATTATCCAGGGCAGCCTCCTCCTTTAAAACCACTGTTGCATCAGTTTGGGGGAAAGGTCATTCTCCTCTTTGACCAGCATTCATCCCAGTCACCACCTGTTCTTCATCAGTTGCCTAAAAAGAATAAAACGTTTGAAAGAAGAAAACATTTAATTAAAATCTATCCATTTTCAGATAGAGGTGCATCCACATCAGTAAGGATAGGTAAATAGTCTGTTTTATAATTTCAACCACTTTGTGTGGTTGTTTAATGTCTCTGTCTACCACAGCGCTCTAGAATGCTATAATGGCAGCACTCGTGTGAGGGCATGTAATATTGTTTAAATAAATATTTTGCTTTCAGAAAGCTACTTCTTTACTGAAACATTAAAACAGACATAACATTCACATACCTCCAAATTTTCATGAACTTGGAGTGGCTGCTCTTTAAAGTTTTTAGTCTCCCCCGTGTTGTTCCCATTTTTGGAACACAATATATATATTTAATATTCTCTTAATTTTTGTCCTCCATTGCAAGTCTGGGAGACCAGTATTTTCTTCTGAACAGACATGTTCGCTATGATATAATTTAAGATTTATTCATATATCAATATTGGCATGGATTACTTCTACAATATCTCTGTATTTTTGAAGCTTGAAAATACTGATTATCTAGACTTACATTGGATTAACAAAGAATTATGAGAGAAAATTAAAAATATCTTAATTTTGTGTTCTAAAGATAGACAAAAGTCTTGTAGGTTTGGAATGACATGAGGGCAAGTTAATTATTTTTTGTGTGAACTATTCCTTTAAGGAAGACCAAGAATGATGACTCTCCAAATCAGACAACTCCAAAGTTGGTTTGAGTTCTGCAATGAAAACACAGACATCAATGGTTTACATAAAATATGAACACGTAATCATACTGTTGTTGCATCAAAATGTGAGGTAAACAGGCAGGAGACAACATAAACATTTATTTTCTAAAAATAACTCAATCTCAAAAGAATGATGCTCTCCTATGTCTCTGGCTTTACTCTTTTACTCTTAGTAAAAAAAAATGATAACATGATGGAATCATGAACTTTACTTGTCTTACCCGTCTTTTCCTCTCTTCTGAAGAAGCTGAGAAAATCGCCTCCTCACACAAGCAGGGTTCTGTGTTGTTAACTCCCGGCGCGGGCACAATGAAGACACAAAGCTCAACAAGTCTGAAATATTACATGCAAAACATTACTTTAACAATTATCACTTCATCAGCCTCAATATTGCCTCGGTCCGTTATTACATAACGCCTTTCCTTTAGGAAACTACATTCAATTTAACCTCGAAAAAAATATAACGAATTAACATGTAAATATGTTAATAACCCTCTCTTAACACCTCAAAAAATTGAAATATTGTGAAATCTTATGTAAATATGACATAAGATACTCACTGACGTTATATTAAAAGCACATCTTCCGTTCAGTAAAAGAGGCCGTTAAGATTATTTCTGAGGCGAAATCCACGTCCGCATATTTTTCCAATATAAGCTCTTTTCGGAACATTTCAAACAATGAATGATGACTTTACATTTTGAATCTTTACTTACCATAAGCCGTCTTTCATTCACTCGCACTCGCTTCCATCTGAAATGCTGAGAAAATGGCGGTTTCTCACACTGGTGTCGTCGAGATACTTCCGATGTTAACGTGACGTGCATGCTCTCTTTCACGTCTGCGTTCCCAACCCAGCACCGCTGGGTTATAGATCAAGACCAATTTTCAACCCAAATTGGGTTAAAACAACCCAACGTCCTCACCAGCGGTCTCAACCCAGCATTTGGGTTGAAAAAACAACCCAGCGTTTTTTAGAGTGTAATTTGCTGCTTATTAATCGTTATTAAGGTAGTTGTTAATTTTAGGTATTGAGTAGGATTAGGGATATAGAATATGGTCATGCAGAATAATGCTTTCTAAGTAATAATAACAGCCAAAATGTTAATAATATGGCATGCTAATAAGCAATTAGTTAATAGTGAGAAGTGGTCCCTATACTAAAGTGTAATTATTTTAATAACAAACACTGGAGTAACGGCCTGCTGAAATTCAGCTTTGCCATCACAGGAATAAATAATTAAATAATTGAATATTACTATTAAAATTAATTTCAAAGTACAATTTTGACTGTATTACTGATTAAATGAATGTAGCCCTGGTGAGCATGAGACACATCTTTCAAAAACATGAACAAATTGTATCAACCCCAAACTTTTGAACCATAGTTTCCACAAATGTATATCTGTAAAACTTATTCTCACACACAGATATCGAATGAATGATACAAAACTATTTTTTAAAATCCCCTGCTCATAATGCACTTACATTAGAAAAGAACAGCATCAACACTGCTAAATTTCTCATTTTTGGGAAGAGGTTTGCAACAAAATAAGGTAATAATGACAATTTGGTGTGAACTATCACTTTAAAATGCTGTTAGCTCTGATTTTCAGTGTATAAACCGGAAGATCTGTCACTGTAAGCCTGAAGAATTTGAGATTGAGGAGTTCATACAAATATCTGGGGTCCCAAGAATTCTGCATGGTGCCACTGCACAGTATGGCTGTGGCATATGAGAGACAGTTTGTAAGGGTGAGTGTCTGTGTGTGTGTTTGGACTCTAGGCCCCATTGTGTTTATGTCGGTTGATGAAACCCATGCTTGGCAGTGCCACTGGCATGTTAAGAAATCCAATGGGGTTAACAGGGCTTTATTCTCCCAAGGAACAAATGCCACACATTACGAACAAGCTGAAGAACCTTAGGAGAATTTGAACTCTGCCAGGTTTGCTAAGACTGATTAAAGCAAAGCTTTTCGGTGGATGAGATGTGCTGAATCAGGAAGTTAACTTTTAGTTGTTTGTAAGATGGTACAATGTGGTACATGTGCCCCCAAGATGACTTGAAAAAGAGGCACGCATTTCAAGCACTTTCCCTGATGAAAAAAAAAGCGAAACTGTGCTATCAAGCTTATTATTATATATATATATTATAATATTATATATATAATATAGATATATATATATATATACATACAATTCATGAAAGGACACAGTGTTTTACAGAACTTATTTTATTGTAAAGCTATAAGGAAGGAGTACTTACAAGATAGTATTTCTTTGATTTGCTCAGCAAAAATAAAAGACAACATTTTTTTTTCTCGTGTTTAACATGCGGATATTGATAAGAACATAATGGAACGAATAAGGGCTAAACTCTTCAAAGCCACTGTTTTGCAAATAACACACACAAAAAGAAAACTTTAAAATAGACTAGAAGCCAGGGAATGGTTACTGATGCCATTTTAGACATAGGCACACCAACTGAGTGCCCCCAACCGTTCTCATCCTAACATATTCTACTTTAAAAAATAATTGTTTACAATGTTCAATTTGTCCTTTCACATGTTTTTTTTTTGTCTCTTTTTTTTTTTAATTTTTTTTTTAAGCACTTTTTTACATGTACATCTCACAGTAACGTATGACTACAGCACGCCGGTAATGTGCCTTTTTTGTGTTGTTTCGTATCTTGTTCTCGTCACGAGGGAAAAATAATCTGCAGGCTGTGGATAATTCTACATTCTACATGGACTGGGTTTCTTATTACTGCGACTGGGGGGGGGGGGGGGGGGAGCGGCGGGCCTTGGAGATGACAGCCCAGCGAGGCAGCAGGCAAGCGGAGAGAAACAGTGAAAGCGATGAGGCATCAGTCAGCAGCTTTACTGCTCGCTCTGAGATAAACACCCAACAAATAAATAAATTAATGCAAGAGACGCCTGTAAATATGAACGTCTAGCAGCTGGGTGCGTGACAGATCGATACAGGGGTGAAACGCTCACACATGAGCGCGCACACACACACACGCTCAAAGTTCAACCAACCTTTTTCCGTTCACTAGAGGGCACTTTAGCTACACACTTCTGGAGTTTTGCATACCCTTTTAGGCCTTTGATTCACCTCCTTTATATAAGTGGCTTTTAAACCACTCCAGAGCAACACAAATAAATAAATAAAATAAAAATAAAATAAAATAGCACAGTTTCCCAATCGCTCTCTGGTTTTCTCTATTCATTGAAAAGGTATTATTTACCAAAATGATTGATTTAGGGTCTTTCATCTCAGCCCCCCTAAATATCTGTGATTAACTAAGCCATAAATTCTTCAGTAATCAGTCATTGAAAGTACTTATTAAATATTATTTATCCATCTAGTCAGTGCTGAAACCGGTCAGAGCTCACTCTGAGTGGCAATAGTTGACAAGCGCACACACCTGCACACAAGTGTGTTGTGTGTGTTCCGGGCAATTGTTTTAGTTGTTGTTTTAAATTTTAGGTATTTCAAGTCAGCCAAACATGATTCAAACTCCCATCCTCTTCCAATTAAAGGAATAAATATTCTCTAAATGAGTCCACCAATTGGCCCTGATCTTACTAATGGATTGTATACCTGTTGGTGTTTGCACAGAAGTAGATCTACATCCTCACACCACATCCTCATTGACACGACTCAACGACAAGAGCGTTTCGGCGCACTTCCGTTAGCCAGCTGACGTCTCTCATGTGTCTAACAGCCAACAGGGTCAACAAAGCCTTGCTCTCTGATAACGATTCCTGAAATAATTAAGAGATCAATGAGTGAGCATTGCTCTCGGTAAATAAGGGGATAGAGTTGTATGACCAGCATGCAGCTTAAACGCAGGGAAGAGAGCCAAGCTTCAATAGAGTGACATTATCACCCCAACCTTCATTATCGAACCATGACACCACCCCAGTATGTCGCTTGGTGCACCTACATTGGAGAGATAATTTCAGAAAGTGAGACAGCAGTACAAGTCATTGGCTTTTGTCTACCGAGCTGCAGCATCGATTCGAGAAAATCAGGTCTTTACACCAGCCATATGTTCCTCATGAGGGGGAAAATTCAATGAGTGGAGTTCTCGATCGTTCTAGTTGGAGCAAGAGTCTTCAGGGAAGATACATAGTGACCAGGCTGTTTGCTTGTCACTGAACAAACCAACTCACAAACAACCTATAACCAACAGGATCCAGCTCCACTTCAAAGCCTATCTGTCAATAAAACAACCTGTGGTTCCTGTATCTAAACACCCAGAACTTAATCAGTTCACTAGACAGAACAACTTTGTAGAGGCAAAACAAAATGAGAAGTTTGTCCTTCATCTGTTCATGTTATCTTCCCTTGCTCCTTCAGTCAGAAGGAGACTTCAGGGTCAGAGATACCCGAGGAGAAAGTGAGAAATAGAAGTGTGCAAGGTGGTCTATAAAAACTGGAGAAATATATCTGTTAGCATTCCCATTAATCTCAATGCACACAGTACCAAATCCTTCACTAGCACATGACGTGAAAGGTAGTAGACAGGGCAAATACGTATATAACAAAATATATATATATCTTTGCTACATATATATGTAGACTATATATATATATATATATAAATATTTATATATATACACAACACACACACACACACACACCATTCAAAAGT